>JAQFXM010001291.1:0-33954 GCA_034693345.1 Entomobrya multifasciata
GATGCAAAGAAAAACGCGATACGTATACATACATTCATCTACGTACCTATTTTCATGACTTGTCATGACTTGTTTTTAAAACAATTATAAAAACGTACATTTCAAATTTCAATCACTGACAGTTTTCTTGCACAATTAGGTGAACTTTTTCCTGAGAGACTTTTATAGATCCTACAAAAGCATTGTTCCACTTGGATTAGTTTTTAATGAACGATAATAGGTATAAGTTTTTTAGGATTTTTTGTAGTCAATTTTTTATGCATGTTATGTTATATGAGCGCATTGTAATTTTTGTATTGATGAATATTAGGGAAAGTCACAATTTCGAAATGTCGTTGAATCATTTAAGTAATTCGTAAGATTTTTTTGCGGAATGTGTGTGTACGTTTAAATAAAATAATCTGCTGTGTTTTTTGGTAGCACATCATTGTGTGGGTTCCTGTATGGGTTCGAAAGTGTTTTATGTAACAAGTTACAAGCGTCGTCATTAAACTTAGGGAACTTGTCGTGTTGCAAAAAAACTTCTTGTTATTTGAGAAACTTCTTTGTGCAATGGAATTTTATGAGTTATGTTGTCATTGACAGCGTTATGCGCAGGCTAGTTGATTGTCTTAACTTACGATTAGTTAAAAAAGGAGAAATAAAAAGGGTCGTGTCAAGAGAAACCGAGGAAAAGGTGTGTAGCTGGTGCTATGCTGGTGGTGTGGTGTAATATTAACGAAAAAAGGGTAGTTAGCGGAATTTTATGGTCTAGCTTATTTTAAAAGTTACTACAATGAGTAGCTATTAGGAAATATAATAATGATGATGCAATGCAATATAGATTTTTTTGGAACAGTAATGAGCATCTGTGAAATGAGCCTTTTAATGAACCAATTCATATGAATAGCGCTATAGCGTTTAATTGGTAAAAAAAGGTTAGGAAGGTCTTTCTTGCAAAATCTATAGAAAAAATCGTAACTTTCGAAAGTTTCCGTACTTTTTTTATAGTAAGCCATTCATTCCTTTATTGCTCAATCCTTTTTTGCCCGGTTTAAATTGTCAAATAATCGGATAAGGTAGGATTTTATGTAAGAAAATGCACGTTTATGGGCAGGTTTAAGTATGTTTGTCAACTTCCGTACTATTTTATAGCCAAATTCTGAGATTTTCTTCAAATTATCCTTGGAGAACAAGGCTAGAATATGCAGTAAAAGCTATTTTTAAACCGATGCATATTTATGGGCTATTATTCAGTAGAGGTGTATTGAATTGGAACCAATGCAATACAATAAGTTAGAAAAGAGGGTGTGCGAAACCATGTTTAATCGTTTTGCCATTCGAATTTGAATAAATATCTTACGATGATTTTTACGATGCCCAACACATGAAAATAATGAAATGAATGCGATAAACACGTGAAAATGGTACTAAATGGTAGTAAATGTAGTATAATTTATACACATTTAAAATACATAAATTACAATACAAATCCCAAAACCAATCTTCACCACTCAATGAGTATATTTCTTCGCCACCACAGTATCCACAAAATAGTGTGCTGTTTTGCACAAAAATGCCATGCTTTTTTGATACCTTGGTAGACTGGCTTCAGTGAAACATTCACTCACAACAAAAGATCTCATTAGTATTGGTATTTTCCCCATTTCTTAACCAATAATGCGTGTTGTGTTAGTGAATGTTTTTTAAAATTATAAATAAAATGTATGTTATCGTATTAACCAAGTCATTGTAATTTATAAACTATGCAAAAAAGCAAATCGAATCATCATGATTTTTTTTTGAATAGTGCACATAATATATCAGATCAGCACAGCATCATCATAAATTTTTGAAACATGTCATTCTTCAAGCTGAAAATTTTAGCTACTGATTATCTTCCTTATCATTTCTTGTGCGATGCGTAACGGTAACGTGCTACATGTTTATAACGTTTTATAAGTGTCAAAAATATTCATTTCATTTTTTTATATTAAATAGTTTAAATACATTTTACACATGTTTCTCAGTAATATAGACACGGTAACAAGTTAAAAGTCATGCTAATGAAGACACCTCACATTTCAGAAAAAATGATCATTTAAGATGGGTACTAGGTTTAATGTGCATACCTACAACCTATGCAAGCACCACACATGCGTTCATATAAATATCATATCTGATACTGATCTGATCAGATATATCAGTTATCAAATCTTTTGGCTAAAAGATCACAGATCAAAAACAAGAAGACACGAAAGTCAACTAAAGACTAAGACCGCTTTGCTCTTAAATTTTTTCCCCATGCACCATTTGAAATAAATACAGTGAACATTTTTACATTTAAAATGTTAAGCAATAAACTATATTATATTTTTTACATGCCGCAGTAATAACGTATCGCACACTTGCCACTGCACAGCACCACTTCCTACAACATGTGCGTATGCAACAATAACGACTCAGGTGTAAATTACAAGAGAAGAGTGAGCAAATTGAGAAAAAAATAGCGATACAGACAGACACAGAGAGATGTTTTTCTGGTAGCAAAGAAGTCAGTAGTGATTGGCACCATAATACAGATTAAGATACTAATTTTTGCTACTGATTTTCACAACAAGAAGTTTACTTCACTTCATTCATCATCCTCCTTCATCACATCACATCACAGAGATGATCATCGAGAGTGCACATGATGTGCAGTGCACCTTTGTTGCTTTTGCTTTGCTGAAAAAGATAACCGTTTTTTTGTGGTATGTGTTGTATTGTTGCGTTGTTTACATGTGTGTTGGTATGTTAATGCGCTTTGCGCGTGTGTGTGTGAGCGAGCATTGTTGACTGTTTATATGTACTTATCTCATGATTGTTGCTTACTTGTGTATTATGAAAACAAAATTGATTTTTTTTTCCTTTGAAAGAAAATGAACAAAGTGAGATAGTTATTTTGTGAGCATTATGAAATGCATGGGTATGTGATATGCCAAAAATAAGAGAGCTATGTTTATGTTGTGTATGCAGTGCAGTTGCAGTGGGAGAGGAAAGGATGAACAAATTCAACAGATTAACTGTTTGGTTGTTTGGATGATAAATAATATAAAGAATGGCTATGAGGATGAAAATGAAATGAACTAAACGAGTGTTTTAATAGCAAATCTTTGATTATTTGAGTTTTTAATGTTTGTGCTGTGTGGAGTAAACGAGATGATGTTTAGTGAGCAAAGTGCAGTTTGTGAGGCTGAGGCTATTTTTCTTAAAGACAGTTGAGTCCCTTTTTAACTTTTTGCAAGACAAGAAGTTTGAAAAACGTTTATAGCACTAGTGAAAAATTGTATACTAGGTAAATAAATCTTAGCACTAACAATTTCTTAGCAATGCTAATATAATTGTAAATGGTGTTTGGGGATGTTGCTTATTTAGGTATGTATTTAATAATGGAAAACCTAAATTAGTGAGTCCATTCCTCTTCTTACCTTTCGCGTGTGTAGACACACACAGACACAGACGTAAACTTAAAAAGCTGGTTTTTGGGGAAAAAGTGAAGTGTTATAAATAAAGAGGTAAATAAATATAATAATAGTATAAAGCTTGCTCATACCAACAGTTATAATAAAATGAATAAGAAAGTGAATCTTTTTTGGTTTAATTTTTGGTTGGCTTTTTAAAGCTCAAAATTAAATGGCATATTTTTTTTGAACTATGAAATTACAAAGACGACAAATTTTAAAGTTTGAGTAAAGTTTGTGTTGTAGTTTCCCCGATTTTCCCTCTGAAAAAAAATGGAGAAGTAAAATCAAAAGTTAATTTACTAAATTGAATGAGAGTTCAGTTAAAATTTTAAGGTTAAAAATTTATTTACATTTGTGGTATTACTTTGTGTAATATTTTTGTTTTCAAATGAAAGCTTAGGTTTTGCTCACAGATCAAGACATTTGGAGTTTAATGATAGGAGTAACAGTAATGGTAATTTTTTAATGCATTCATTTTATTTTTTATATAATTTGAAGACTACCCCTTCATTTTATTTTCAAAAAAATTCTTATCGTAATTGATTAATTTGCATATCTGTCACATCAGCAGAAAAAGTGCATTTGAAACTGCAACTTAATTTGAATTCATGATGATGATGATGACAATGATGCATCCATCATTACATGTATAATGTGACGCTGTAATGTTTTCTATCTATATTTTTCCGCTTTGACCAATTTTTTCAAAAAATCTTTTTAAAAAATACATGTATTTTTAAACACAAGTTTGACTACCACAAAAACAGCAGTTTGATGATTCTTTAAATCTTATAACTTTTCTTTGAAGACTTTCATGAAAAAATGTTTGAATTCACATTAGCAGCTTAAAAAACTGTTGTGCATCTGTGAGATCATTAAGTTGATATAATATTTACGTAAAGTATAATATTTAGACAGGGCAAAATGATTATTATGCGCAGCGCCTTTTTGTTCTTCTGCAACTTGTAATTTCCCTTTCACTCTTTTTTTAAAAAAATTGCCTGTATAACATAATAACATGGCGTATGAGTACACAGAGTACCATATACCACCACCATCATCATCCCCATCACCGTACTTGTCATCTCAAATTAAATATAACAAAAGTAGTAAAAAAAAATTTGCTTGAAAACCTTACTTTTTTCATTTTTTTTCAATTTTATCTGAATTGTTGGTGTGTTGTGTGTGTATTTTTATGGCTTAATTTTTATTTTTCTTTGTTGTGCTTTGACTTGGCCTCAGAAGAATCAGCATCAACCAAGTCACATGTATTTAAGTGTCCATCCACTCTTTATACATTTATATTGTTCTCTGCTTTTTTGTCGTGTATTGTATAATTATTGTAGTATTCTTGTTCGAAATTCTAAAATAGTTATTTTTTTATTATCTTCAAGTAGTTAATTTTTTTCTATTAAAAAAATCTTCAGCGTTTTCTCTTTGTGTAATGTAGCTTGTTAACAAGTTCCAAATTAACAAACGGGTTCAGTGAATAAAAAAAGGCCGCCGACGTTTCGTTGCGATTTGCGATGATTTGTGATGATGCGAATCCCTGACTCTCGAAAAAAATAACAATACAAGAATGATTTTCACAATAAGTAATTTTCGGTGTTTAATGACACATGAGCCAAAGCTATAATTTTTTTACTGAAAATGCGCGTTTACTTTTTTTCCAAGATAAATAATTAGTTTGACAGTTAACATCCAAGTGTTTATAGTGTACATTTAAAATAAACAATAAAAAAAGTGACTTGACATGTGAAATGGATAACTCTCTAAAAGTGCACAAGTTTAAGTGAAAAAAACGAAGGATTTTTAGAAATTAAGTGAAAAAAATCTATTGTTAAAATAGTTAAACAATTGAAGGGAAAATAATTGTGTAATAATTATTTGTGAAAATAAATGACTGTTTTTTTGGTTGTCCGTGTCAAATGTGTGGGGGATATTTTATGACTGGTATTTTAAGAGATGTGATTTGAGTGCATTGTGATTTTTTATTGTGTGCGCATTATTACAAAAGAAAAATGTAATGATAATAGTTATTCCTATAATTTGACCAGTTTTTTTTAGTTTTTCTTGTAGAAAAAAATAACCCTGTAGATTTTTTTTACTGCTTGTACATCTGTACACATAAAAGTTAGACAAGATAATGATGCGAAATTAAAATGATAGTGGATATTTATTTTTTTAGTTTTAGATCGAAAGAGTAGCAGTGCAAAAGTGTGCAAAGTTTTAACTGATCTGATACATAAAATTAAAAACTTTTCAGTGATTAACTTTTAAAGAAGCAAAAAAGGTGAGAGCATTGTAAAATCATTAATATGTATGGGAAGATTTTTCAAATGCAAATTTATAAAGCTTTCATCTTAATCTGATGATGATTATAAAATTACATGACTTTTATGGCTCATGTTTAATATAAATCGTTTTGTCGATTTTTATCGGGAATCAAGACTATTATCTATAAATTGGAATATTTACAGTTGTTGAGTTTTCGCAACGGCTTTTGGGGGAATTTCGAAGTAGACACGAAGACCAAAATTGGGAAATCATCAGCTTTTGAAATTTTAGTCGGTTGATTGAATTGAAGGTAAGTTTTTGTTTGGCAATTTAAAAAATATAATGAGTAGATTTTTTTGTACTGGATTATTTGGGTTATTGCATGTTTTACAATTTCGATGAGGAAATTCAGTTGCTCAATTTAACAATTATTTAGGATTTTTAATTGCTGTCAATCGACACCCAAAGATAATTATAGGTTTTTTGCAGGCTGGACAGTTTTTCTTGTAAATATTTTCATTTTGCAATACATTTAATTAGTGAGAGTTGTATTTAATGATATTATAGAAGATTTATAATTAGCAAAAAAAACATCTTCAAATTTAATTGGATGATTTCACTAGAAAGGGGATCTAAATCTAAAACTAATGATGAGACAAAATGACAATTGCTACTTATTTAGAAATTTAATAATAGAAGATAATTACTAGGATTACTCCTCCTGTTTACCAAACATCAAAGAAAATAAATGTACTGCAACGCAACACGTGATAATAATGATCAAAAAGTTGATCATTTTTGATATACCAAAAACCATTAAAAATAGACAAAGAGATGTGCGGAGGTTGAAGTTGAAAGTGACTAACAAGCAATTATAATTGTACGTCTTTTTTGTGCAACCGCCAACCCAAGCCAAGCCAGGGCAGGGTAATGGAGCATCAAAAAAAGATTTTAAACTGTTGTGACTCTTTGCTACACATTTTAAATGTTGTGATTAATTTTGTCGTTTCTCAACACTACTGAAATGATCATGTATAAGCAATACAGGTAATTAAAATAATCTGTCATGTCGCTCATCGGGCAAAAAGTCACAGTACAATTATCTTAAAATTAGTTTTTCGCAATTTTTCTACTCATAAAATTTTTGTGTTATGTTGTGACTTGATACTGGCTAAACTGAGGCACGTACATTTTGACGAAATCAAAAAAAAATGCAGAAAAATTGTTAGTGTTTTTCATACAAAGTGACGCTTCCTTAATTTTCCGCCAGTATTGTGTGATAAGTGATAAAAATGCAATATCTATAGCGGTACATATTGCAATTGATCTGCTCTGCTGGCTATTATCTTTTTTAAATAAAAAAATGTTGGAAAATAGGTATACATAAGTAACATGCATGTGTACATAATTTGCACTTTGTTCCATGAAAAAATTCTAATGAAAAACCTTTCTTAATTCCTCATTTTAAACTTGTATGACATGTCATCCGTTTGGAATGGACGGACAAGCAGCAAAACTAATATGAGATCTTTAGATCTCAAAAACGACATGTGTTTCAAGTTGATTGAATCTTTCTGATATTTTTTTTTAATCTTATCATTTTCATATATTTCATACATACTTATCAGTATTTTTCTAGACAAGCTGAACAATCTAATCTAAATCTAATATACCTAAAATGGCCCTTTTTTGCATTCAATTGAAAAATATGCATTATGTGTTATGTTGCATTATTGAAATAAAAATAATGAAGAAGCAGTGATGTAAGTCATCATTATCATCATCGTCGCAATAATAATCGCGGTTTTTTTATAAGCTTTTGTATGTAGGTACGTAACCAGTATCAAAAAATTAATATTAAAAAAAATTGAATGCAAATGATTAGGAAATCACCACCATTTCAATTTTAATCCAAAAATGCATTCAATTCACTGCAATGGTTTTTTGGTTTACCTGTCAGGTGTGCTTTTGTTATTTTCTTTTAATGCTGTCATAGTCATTTTAACTAACTGACTAAAAATATGCACACAAGACGGTGAATGGATACAGAGAGCTGGGTTTTATTTTTGGAAATACATAATACCAATAATAATGATATTTATTGTAATACAATCAAATGCGCAATGGGTGCACGAATTTTTGTTGCTTTTTGTTAAAGAACTCTTTTTTTGTTAAAAAGCAAAAGTTAAGTATACCTAAATAATGAAGAGAGGTGTGAATGTGATAGGGAATATTTTTTTCGTGTAAAATAGAATATATTTATTTTTGTAGTCGCAGTTGCAGTCGCAGTACTTCTTCTTGCTAGTGAGTACATCATTGAAGCAAAGTGAAGAAAAAAATGACTCAACCTATTTTATCAATTAGATTCGTTGTTCATTTGCATCATGCAATATGCACTGTGTGATCTGCTGTGATGTGATGAGATGAGAGATGAATAATCATCTAGGTTGTGGGGTTTACAGCGCACTGTAATATATTAAACGGTTTGAATGGCACAAACGTCCTCTTTATTTGCATATAGATTATTTTTACATACCTACCTGTAAAATAGTAAAAATATATGAAAATAGATGTGGAATTTAGTATAAATTTAAGGTTGTCAAAATATTGAACCTGATATTAAAACTAATTTAGTTTGGCCTGAAGTAAACTTAATAGAAAGCATTTAAAATTCTTGAAAAAAATTTGCATGCTAAAAATGCAATTTGAAAAAATGTATCGGAATGTTTGAGAATGATAATCCCGACCACGTGATTTTCAAGTTGCCTAAGAGATATAGCGTGTACACCTGTATATAAATAAGCAGGTAATTTCATTGTTAACTTGCCTTGTTGGAATTTTTGGTTAAAATGACTCAATAAAAGTGTACCAATACTTTTTTTTCTAGAAGGACTATGTCAGTATTTTTATTTTCTTTGGGAAGAAATGAAAATGCGTCTTGAACTTTAAAAGTTTTTTTTGCAATGTCTGTGAAATTCAATGGAAAAATCTGTGTTTTGTTGCTTGATAAACTGACTGACTTACTCAACCCTCCAAACTTTCAAAAGAGTTTCGTTTTAATAAAACAGAGATACAAAAGGAGACTGTTTGTCTTTTGTTCACAAGTTTTCAAGGCATCTTTTTTTATATTTGTGTGAATGTTTGAACTAAAACTACAACACAAGAAAATGAAGTGTTTCGAGAATAAAAAATGAACCCAAAAAACGTGCGTTTCGTCTCTATTCGTCTACTTAATCGTCTGTGTGTTCACAAAACTAACAATAGTAATCGCGTGATGACGTGCCTTTTTCAGTAATCAAGACGCTGTTTTTAACGTCAAGTTTAATTTGTTAATAAGGTGCATGTAATGTAAAATGCTCTTCACTTTTCCCCGCTTTTAAAGTTAAACTTTCAAATGTTAACTTTATAAACGTTTTAAACTCGTTTATTGGCAATTTAAAATCTAAAATATATATTTTTACATAATCGTTACGTTTTTTAACAATGTCATTATTCATTTGTAACTACCTGCACTCCAAAAAAATAACGATGTCAGATGTGTTTTGTGTCGAAATCAGTTTGCAATTTTAGAAATCATTTATTTTCACATTTTTCAGCCCCTGTTATTTGAGAAAGCCTTAAATCATTAACTCAAGAACACATAAACTTGATAATAAGTGTACATCAAGTTTTTTTTTTGGAAAAAAACTTTCGGTTAACTATAATTATAGGTTTTATGTCAAAGATTTTATTACACTGCCTGCTAAAAATAATTTAATCTAATCGTTCAGAGATAATTGTATAGAAACGAATGATGAAACCTGGCAAGGCAATAAATAATTGTCATCTTATTTTCATCTACTCACTTAAAAAAATTAAAAGATCTTGTTTAACTTTACTTGACACCAAAGTTAAATATTTCTACCCAGGTACCACTACGAAATTTTGCCACTTAAATTTTTTCATTCATGTAAACAGAATGGTGTAATATACTTTTCTTGTCATTTATAGAACAGCAGTTTTACTACTTATCGTTAAAGTGCTTAATACGCTACGCACTCCAATCAAAACTCCATTTTCAATGTTTAAGCTTGGTTGACTCTATCGAAATTTGAATCCGCAAAAAATATATTTTATAGCACTTTGCTAATGACTTGATTCATTCTTCCTGCTAGATTCTATTCACTTTGACTGTTAGCAAATATAGCACAGTTCCTGTTGCTCCTATTCTAGCCAGAATGAATGAATCAGAGAAAATTTCAACGATTCTCTTCAAAAAAAATACAATAGTTTTCAATTACGTTTATTGGCCACTTTATATTATCACAATTTTTTATATATTCAAGTACGAGTACGTCTTATAGGTATAAGCATCCTAATTATGCGTAAACCGTTGGACAATAAAAAGGTACATGTTTTTCCTTGGAAATACCCGTTATGCGTTAAAAGAAGTAAAGGCGTTACGTAAAAAATTATGGGATGAATGTGAACATAACAGAATTTTGGTGATTGGATGACTAATGGGACTTTCTTTGTAAATATTATTGTTTTGGTGAGACTGCTGGTTTTATAGGTACTTTATTACATTATCTGTGTACATAATGGTGGTATGGTGTTAGTGGTGGATATATATTTAAAGCGTTTAAATGACATAAAAATGGTGTGAGTGTGAGTGTGTATGTGAAACGACATATTACAATGACAACGAATTTAATCGCGTCATTTCACTCACAGCAGTAGTAGGTAAGCTCACCTGTGGTGAGTGAGCAAGTTGGCTATTATTACATTTTATTTTCAGATTCACGTGCATATCAAAACGAATGGGATGACAAGATTTGTATAAAAAAAGTAAAACGAAAAAAGCGAATGAGAAATATAGGCGAATAATATGCATAGTCAGACCAGGCTGGTTTGAGAGGATTCAGGATCACAAGAGACGAGAGTGAAATTGAAATATAAGTACGAACGAACGAAGACGTGTGACGAAGCCACGGTGAGGGTAACCAACGCAACGAAAAGAGGACAAAAGAGTAGAAAAAATGGACACAGTGACTTTACATGAGAAATGCTTTGCTAAATTAGATGAACAATGACTACGATTTATTTTATTTCAAATCGGCACAATTTTTTTTAGCCTAATCGATTACTTGATCAAGTTAAAAGTATGGTGGTGGTGGTGGGGGTATGAATGAAAATGGTATGAAATAGTAAACGGTTAAGTGAGCACCTAAAGACTAGTCTAAATACGGAACGAAACGAAATGAATGTAAATGTAACTGAACTGACTCTGATAATACATATTTTTTGAGAATAATCAGCATAAATAGAAAATGTGATGGTGATAGGTTTTTTTTACGAAGTAAAACGGAATTTGAGTGATTTAAAGTGTCACCACGCACCCGTGATGCATTGGTGCGTGACTGACTGGTCATCGGTGATGGTTGTGTGACTGTAAAAAAATATTTCTGTTCGTTCTTATTTTCTGCTGGGATGATTATTTGTTGTTCGGTTTTGGTTAGTTGATTAAACGTCATTCATGCAAAAAAGAATTTTTATCATGTTACGTTATCTTGTATTGGGGCAACTTGAAATAGTGTATTAACATGCATACCTTACATTCTGTCTAACATGCAAACAATTTAAATAGGTGAATAAAATATTAACCGTGCTATTGATTGTCGTTAGGATTTAGTAAAGGAATGTAACATGTTGTAGGGTTTAAGCTTTTTGGGGTGAGGATATTATTTGAGATTGCAAAATACAGGAAGATGCACCAGAACGAATGTTAAACAAGAATATAAGCTTGCTTTAAATACACAAAAAATACAACGCCTCTTTTAAACCAACCGGAAAGAATGAATTCTAGAAAATTTCAAATATATAGGAACTTTTATTAGAACTTGTGCAGGAAGCAGTTACAGTCAGTTAAAAAAAATTATAATTATTATTAGTCAATAAATAGATAATATTAGTAAATTTTAATTTACGGTTAAACGGTTAAAAATGCACATTTATTTGCATATATTTCCTGGAGACAAGGAAACTTAAAATTACTATGAAGCAAGACATTTAAAAAAACTTACTCATGCATCGGAGTACATGAGTAATTACACCACAAATTTTTAAATTTTAATATTAATATATATTTTTAAGTACATTTTTTCGCAACTACAAATTTATTTAGACCTGAACTAGTATTACATTTCAATGAAGTATTCAACACCGTAACCGCCACCGTAACAAAAAATGTAACATGTTTCAAATTCCCAAATATCTTTTTTAATTATGAAAAAATAACATTGACCATAAATACTAACCACACAAAAATGCAATAAATGATTTTAAAACATTATGTTTTTAAGAAGAGAAATGCCTATTATTACGCTTATTTTTTTGACTAAGCAAACCAAACCAAGTAATTTTTGTAATTTTTATATAGGTATAAGATATAATAAATATATCAATTTATTTATATCAAATATGACCACCAACCAAGTTTGAAAAAAATATATATCGCACAACGTTACGTTGCACAAATTTATTTTATGCTATATTTATTTTGAGCTCATTGTTATGTGCATTTTTAAGCAGTTGTTACATAACTCATATAAAAATCCTCACATTTAAAAACCATTATTCACACAATAAAACATTAATTATATCATTTCTATTCAAAACATTAAAAAATACAATAAGGTGACAGGTGAAAACTTATATGTTAAAAAATCATAACATTTAATTGTTTAAAAAAATTGCCAATGAAAATGCAGATATATTTTAGGTAGAGCGTTTGAGCCTCAAAAATATAATATTTAACTTTTTTAGAATTATAAACCATAAGAAAATATTTCATATCAAAAAATGAGTAATTACATTATAGCTAGTCATTTTATCAAGTTTTATTTTTGGTATTTGATGCACATTACCTATACCTCACAAGTTGAAAAAACGTTTGCAAATAAAGTTATATTTGAAAAAATTACGTTAGCATCCGAAATATAATATGCTGTTGTGTAACACGTTTTTCCTTTATTCTTTTTGCTAATTACCTAAAAGGTTGAATCTAGACATAAAAGTTTTAAGATAAAAAGTGAAAAAATATATAATGCATTTATTACCATTTTTTCGTGTTTTATTTCAGGTGAAGAACATCATTGACTACTTCCGCTCTTTCTACGACAAGGATTATAGTAAAGTCAAAGCCAAGCCGACGCCGCCGCTACTGCACTATTGCGAATTAAAAAAGTTACTGAACTTGTAAAACGATTGCGTGACAGTTTTCTACAATGCAACGCAAAAACTCAAAGTAAAAATGACGATGCATAACATTTTTTTTTCTTTAAAAATTGTAAGTGAATCTGAATAGTGAAATTTCCTTAACGGACCAAGTGCACATGGCGTATTGAAATTCAATTCCATTGTTTTAAATGCGTAAGTCTATTATATAATTTTATATGCATCAGTGCGGAACATTCTAGAGAAGCGGTAGCAAAGTTACAAAATAAATTCGATTTTTTTGGCTCATATTTAAAATTACTAAAAAAATGCTAACAATACAAATTTTCTGGTGAGTATTATATTTTCCGTGACGTCATGTCAGTTTAAGCAATTGTCTGAAAAGTAAGGAAATTTCCTTAGGTTTTTTTGACAAGTGAATATGTGCATACAACTTTTTCGTGTCATTTGTGCCAGTGTTATTTAAAATTTTCACTTGATTTAATTTAATTCATAATGAAGTCCATTAATTACACCTTGTTTTCCCAAAGGAGAACATCACACACCGCATGATATAAAGTGAGAAAAGAAAAAGTGCGTGTGTATTTTTTTAAGTACAGTGAAAGAATAGTATGCCTAGTAGTTCCGGAACTCTGAAGATTGCGAAAGCTGCAAGTAACTTAAATATTTTAGACAATGATGGGTGAAAAATGGTGCTTCAGATAGTACTACCGGAACCCAACAACCAAGATGGAAACCGTCATCATCAACTTCAACATCAACAGCACAATAAAAGGGCTTCCAGTCGTGGGGATACACGAATTTACGATATTAATCCTGGCGTTGCTGGGGCAGCACTGTTAGATCCCAGATCTAAACCTTGGTATCGTGGGGCTGTTCCACCGTCAGGACAACAAATAGCTGCAGCTGTTGCCGCTGCCACGGCAACTGGAGAACCTTCATTTAATTCTCTGTGTGAAAGTAGACTTGGAGACGACTCACTTTTTAGTTATGGATACGGTTCGTTGTTCATATAAAATATATATGCTGATATATAAAAAAAATATATCAAGAGATGATATGCTCTCTTTTTCATACATACTACTTGATATACACTTATTTTATAGTTTTGGTATACATGCACAGGTGTACAGCCACGGGAAGACACAACAGACGCCTCAGATGAGGTTCTTACCCGGATACGATCCGGGGTCATTCGAGACTCCGAGGTGAAACATTCACCTGGACTTTTCCATTACTCTGAAATGCCATCTTTAACCAGAAGCACACCTCCTCGTGCCTTTGGAAATATTAGTTCTGAGGAGGACAAAAATTCAGTATTCAAGTAAGCCATTTAAAAAAAAATTCAGTTCAAAATAAACTGAAGATTTACAGATTTTTATTTTTGGGATGGTGTTTTTCTTTTTTGTTACAGGGGCTATCTTACAGCTATCCTATCTTGTATATATGCCATATTTATTCTCATGCTGGGAGTAGTAGTGTATATTGCGGATCTTATTTCAAGGACGGCGACACTTGCAGAGGTAAGATTTTAGATTTTACCTGCAATGCAATATTTACTTTTCATTTTAAAGTGTATGGTTTTGCTTATGTGTATGTTTTTGTCGTATACAATTTTAGTGATTGCTACAGATATTCTCATGAAATTAAATGAAATGAGAGCTGATGTGATGTGGATGTGTTATTAATACTCCAACTTTATTTACAGCTAGAAACTAGATAGGCTGGTGTGTAGTTTAAGTTTGATAAAACCACGAAAATGTAATTCCCAAGTGAGGAAAATCAATCAACTAATTGGTTTTACCTAGTTGAAAAGCATCGCATGTATCCATTAGTCAAGAGTATGCAAAACAGCAATATAGATTTGATGTACTGTTATATGATATGATACACTCTCCTTTCATTAAACTGACATAATAGTTTTGCGTTTTAAAAAAGTCTCGTTTTAAATTCACAATTGCAAAAGCGACAATTTTACAATTGTAAGTTTCGGTTTAGGTACACACGCTACGTATGTTTGTATTTTTGTGAGTGTAGACGACAAACTCAAATATTCAATACTAGTTCAATTCAAGTAGAAAATATATTGAACGCTTTTATTTCCCTCTTCCGCTGGAAATCTTTTCCGCGATGCAGTTTTCTTGGTTTGTGTAACAAGTAAGCTGAAAGATATTTCCCGTACTTTCTTCTCACACAGCACATCTCTCAGTCTCAGGGATAAAATCAGAATTTGTTTTTTAGAGAGAGGCGAAGAAGGAAGAAAAGGGTTGATGTATAACAACCAGAAAGGATTTGAGATTTTGTTCGCATTTTCTTGTTCGCTTTTAAAATTTATCTACATATTTCTCTTATGTATGTATATTTACTCTAGGTTTTTAGCGTGTACCTGGTGACTCTCGGTTTGATATGGTTAATATTCCTGTACTGCGACATTCGACGACATCAGGGTGGCAATGTAATCAGACTGGAGCATCATCATCATCATCTCCAGCACCAGCTTCAGCATCCACGAGGAAGCACAGTGAGCCAGAATACAAGCAGTGACAGTAGTCGAAGCAGCCGAGGACTCCATAATAATAGCAGTAGAGAAAACATCCGTCATCATCATCATCACCACAACCAGCGCCACCACCAACAAGAGCAGCGACATCACCAAGACCATATTAAATACTGGAAGGATGACAATAATGGTGGTGGTGTTGTTGGTGGTGTCAAATGCCATAGGAAAGAGTTCCACCGGGGGAAGCAGACTCAAAGATCCGACAGTGTGAAATTAGACGATGGCATTTCCCATCTCTCTGTTTCGGTGACGCCGAGCAATGAGCCTTGCCGAATATATAGCTCAGACAGTTATACATTTTGTCGGAGTCGCCATTCTGGCAGCTTCTATTTGAAAATCGGAGCAGCAGGTACAATAATATGTATACAATATGGAAACACATAAATAAAGTGGTGGAGGTGGTGGAGTGGAGTGCGGAGGAAAAGGGGAAAATAATATTACATAAATATATTTTATCTTGGATAAAAAAATACAGTTTATGTAGTTTTGGGGTACACAGGTGATGTGTAGTTAGCTTTCCACTAGCTAAATCCTCCCCAGAGTCATTTTCATGATCTTCATGATCATCATCATCATCATTGGCTTGTTGAACCATATATTTTCTGTAGTCACACTATTGTAAATTGTAATGCAAGTAGAAAATCTTGGTTTGTATTGAATATTTTATTGGGATTTCACCCCTTCTTCAAAAAATAACAGTGGTATAGCTTTAATGAGACAGATGGGCTGCAATATTAACTGCTTTGCAATATGAATTACAAACATATCATTTGATTCATATGGCATTTTTGTAAATAAATTGATTATTTAAATGAAATTGACACTTTTTTACAGAATGTGGGAAAATTAGTTTTTAATTTTATTAAATGTTTATTTTATTTTTTTGTAGGATTCTGTTTCGGTCATCTCATCCACTCGGGACTTTTGCTGTGTCGCCAAATCATATTTTTTACAACAGACGATGAAAAAGTTTTTAATAAATGTGCCAACGTTGCTAATCTTATTTTGGACATTTTGTTTCCTATTTACTCCTTCCTCCTCCTTTTCGTCATCTTCAAGTATTCCAATGTAAGTAAAACATCAAGTTTCACTCTTTAACCACTTATTAAAACGTATAATCCAATTTTTCCCCCAACTCTCTCTCGGTAAAAAAATTAACTACATTATCATGTCATCGTTTAATTATTAAACAGGTTGTAAAAGTGTAATTATTTTTCTTCCATAACAACATTAAATACTTGTTCTTCTTCTCACTATAATCAAATTTCATCTCTCGAGTGTCGTTGCGTTGTCGCCATCAGTTTTTCAAACTAAATTTTTTTCCTCCATAAATTTATTATGCATGTATTTAAAATTGAAAACGAATCTAATTTTGTCTCTTTTTTATTACATTACAATTTTTTACACAGGTGATAATAAACCGACACCAGGAAATAGCCCGCTTTGCCCTGATGCATTGCATCTCTTCCAGCTTGTGCTTTTGGTTCTGGAGTATACTCCGGGAAACGGCGGACTCACTCTACCATAAGATGACTGAACACAGTCGTGCCCCACGTACAGAAGTGCACAACTCATCCCATCCTCTTGCACATCACCATATTCCAGAGAGTCTTGACTCAATTACACCCTTAGCCTACACTAATCGAATGATTGAAGAAGGTAATGAATGACATGGTCATGATGATGGCAAAGATGAAGATGTGTTTACTCCATCCATCTACCAAAAATAACCATCCTCCAAAACTTTACATGCTACTTTTTAAAAGCTTTACTCTTCCATCTTCTCCAGTTCCTCTCGCACGCTGTAATTAAACAAAATAATCTCCAAGCTACAAAGCTAACTATATTAATAGTCTGCTTGTTTTAATTATAAAATGAGAGGAATACTTGGTTAGATGGAAAATGTTGGGCTGGGCTTTAAAAAAAACAATGTACTCACTTGTTAAACTCTATTTCCCTTCCGACCCTAATTTTTAGATAGGAAACGTGAGAAATTTTCTTATTTAATTTTTCATCCAGCAAAAAGCAAGTGCACACGCCATGCCATGTCAGGCCAGGCCAAGCCATACTTTCCCATCTTTGCAATCTAATTTTCCTCAAATTTTATCCGCTTCGCATCATCCATCCCACCATCCAAAAAAACACGATAAACATATTCCAATCCCTCTTGTTGAACAACAAACGGAAAATATTTCTCGTGTTCTTTCTGTGAGCATTTGCGGCTGAAATATTATGTGTAATTTGCAGTTTTCGTTACCAAGAACTCCATGCATTCGTATGACAAAGATGTACAATTTTCCATTTCCTTTGAACAACTGTCAGTTTGTCAATTCAGCAATGTAATCTAGTAATCTCACAAAATGAAAATGAATAATTTTCCCTCAAGCGAAATGGGAATAAACAAGCGCATTTTCATGAAAATTTGGACAGAGAGAGAGATGTGATGTGAGCAGCTCAGCAGTTATTTTTGACCAAGAAAATTGTATGACCATAACCAAAAAACAGTCCATTATTCTAAATAATGTGTATACCTATTTTTAAGCTCTTTTAAGCTATCTGGTTAATGTCACATTGCGTTCTACCTAAATATTAAATAGGAAACTGGCTTTTGTTCAAATTAAATATCACCAAAAAAAGCCAGAAAAATAAATATATACATTTTAGGCTTTACAAATAATCATGTTTTTCCTTGTGTTTTTTCTCCAGAACAACATCAGAACGCTTTTGCATTTCTGAACGCGACTTCAGCAATCACATCATTTTACGACCCTTGCGTCGAGTTCTCAACCATTTCAGAACTTGTTTTAAAAATGTCTCCGTATTTGTACCCTTTCAGTATTGAATACTCCATACTTGTTGGTAAGTCAATTTTATTTTTTCCCTAAATAAATGTTTGTATGTTTGTATCAAACCAAGCAAAACTAAAATACATGTCCCACAGCAAAAGGAAAATCGCTAATCTTTTTTCCCTGTGTTTTTTCCCAAACATATAAGATTTTGGTTCATTACTTCTACTTTTCCCCTTCAGTCAGTCAGTCAGTATTGCTGTTGTAGTATCGTATCGTATCAAATCAAGAGCCTTTTACATTTTAGACAAGGACAACAAAACAGAACAGTCAACGAAACAGTTTTTTTTCTTACACTCAATCAAATCAGAAAACTGCACTCCAGTAAATGTTAAGCACCCACTAGTTCCACAGTTTCCAAGAGTGCTGCACTGTAACTTTTTTCCCAGTGTACCGTAGTTCCCCTAAATACAGCACATCCCTCTCAATCACCTCAAAAATACTAAATAACAAATGACATGTCCTAAATTTAGTGGAAACACGGTGCTTACCATTTATGTCTTCAAATATAAAATGTGTTGCTGGCTTAAATATATTCCCACGTTTCCCCAATCCTGGCCACAGGCTGTGTAAAAAGAGAAAGTAGGAAGTTGACTTGGTTTTGGTTTTGACTACATGTTATATGTATGTGCTCTCTCTCTACTTTGATGACACACATCCTTCTGTATATCAGCTAAAGTGAGATCACAGAGAGATAAGTGTATATTATGGAACTGGCTAATTGCCTGTTTGCCTTTTTTTACGTTTTTTTTTTGGTGAGATGCTGTGTGCTCGTTAGTGTTTAGGCTACAGTTTGGGATTTTCTCTTATTTTTTTCTAATATTTTTTTCGCTATAAATCTTTCTTTTTTTCTAGTTGGAGTGCTGTTCATAATGTGGCAAAATATCGGGAAGGGGAAACGCGTTGGTCATCACGCTGGCTCACGTTGTTTCCACCATCCTCATCACAACTCGCCGGCGGCCAGCTTTACAAACCATTTGGTGATCCACGCTGATTGCCACTCAGCTAATAAGGGACTCTTTGCTGGACTTTTGGTTCTCGTGGGGACCGTTGTCAGCGTTATCATTTTCTATATTGCTTTGGATGACTCAAGCAGTGGCTTTGCTGCCCAGTGGGTTAACCTCGCCTCGCAAATGGTTCTTCTGATCCTTATGATTATCACCGTGCTTTGCGCCTATCGTCAAATCACAAAGTTGGATGTGAACATGAATCCTGTCTCACTTCTTGATGATCTTTTGCTCTTCCTTTGCCTTCCGTCCTTTTTCCTCTACACTATTTTCACTGTTGTGCCTGCCATAGCACATCAGGATTATTATGCCATTGTCGTCTGCACTCTTCAGGTACTCAGAACTAAAAAAAATCTCTAATTAAACTTAATGTACAACTCTTTTAGTCCCCCGATTTTTTTATCCACTTTTCCATCAAAAAGCCAAAATCTATTATTATTTTTCCGTGTATTAAAACTTCATGTCTTATTATTTTACTTTTTTGTTTTTTTTCTGGGAAAAAAGGTCGTACAGGTCATTCTGCAAACACCCTGCATTATTGATGGATTACGACGATGTAGCAACGTGGAACACCTACGTCAGCAGAAACCCGGACGGGAGCTGATCACATTTTTAATCGTCTGCAATATCGCGATGTGGATCATTGAAACTTTTGAAATCAAATCGATTTATGCACAGCAGGAACAAGTTTTCTTTTATGGAAGTATTTTATGGACACTTTTAAGTCATATGACACAACCTCTCACATTATTTTATCGGTTTCATTCGTCGGTATGTCTGGTGGACATTTGGAAGTCGGCTTATGAACAAGGGGAATAGTGAGAAAAATGTTCCAAACAAAAAAATACAAACATGTTCACAAGATTATGATGACGGGAAAGATGACGGAATTACTTTTAACTTAATATTTATGTAGAATGTTTTCTGTTCCTAGACAAATTTTATTGTAAAATGTTCATAAAAATATGATTTCTCAATATATTTGGATCCGTATTACCAGATTTTTATCATTTTTTCTGAAACAGTTTAGTACAAATGACAGTAACAACTATACAATTTTTTTGTGGAAATTTACTTGAATTTCTTTGGAAAAAACTATAGTAAAAAGTTTAATGTACTGTTTTAGTAGTAATTAAGTCTGTTTTATTGTAATAATATCCATATGTATTTACTAACACTATATATTTAAGTTAAGTTAATTTTTTTTTGTAATTTTCTCCCAAAATAAAGGGGAGAATTTATTTAGTTATAGAAATGAACTAACAAATTTTTAATTTTTTTGTATATTAGCTGGTATAATTTTACAAGCCTTTCTAAAAGATTCAGTTGAAATGTATGTACTTAATTTTTGTACTGTTTTGAATTTTAAGGAAAGAAGAAATACTGTCCAGCTAGATATTAAATACAGTTTCTTATGGAAAATTATTGCTGGTTTTATATGACATGATACGATGTTTGATTTTTAATGCATAATGATAATGCTAAAAATACTTTTAATGAAAAAAATTGTAATGATAAGTAAACGTGTGTATGTCTCTGTGCTTTTTCTATTATGAAAACTCATTTTTTCCTATTTTTGTATGTGATTAATTTATATTATCTGTATTAAAGATGGCAATGAACTAACAAAAGCAATGCAATTGTTGTTGATTTTTGCATAAAATTGTAGAGCATTTAAATTTTCTTCAGTTAACATTTTTGTTACATGTTCAAGAACAACATGTTCATTGAAATTTTCACTAAACCTTTTCGGTTTCATCATAGCTTAGCTAAGGTTATAAGAGCTGCTGATCCAATCCATTTTGTTTTTTAAGAAAACTTGAAGAAATATGGGGCAATGTAAACAACCAATTGAAACTATGTAATTCAGGTGAAATGTATGTCAAATCTTACAGTTTCGTATGTATTTCTTGACCTGGCACGGTCACTCCCTGCAAAAATTTCAAATTCGCATCCAATCCAAACAGTTTATTATATGGTTATACATATATCCATGTATGTTATGTATATTGTCTAATTGTCCTTTTCCTCTTTTATTTCATCTCGAGATCCAACAGTTGAAGTGATCTTACACTATGCAGGTTTCAACGACAACGAACCATTCAAAAACAAGGCTCGTACATCGAGGAGACCCGAAATATGCAAGAATTTTTGAAGGAACTCGAGAGTTTTTCTTCCGCTTCCATGGCTTGTTTGGCCTGATCCTGGTCTGGTCATCTTTCTCTCAACAACATATAAATTTTTTCTTCCCCGGATTATAAAAAAAACAGGAATAAAATAATCGTATAAAACTGCTGGATACGTAGATAAAAAAATATATTGGGATTCGATTGAGAGTCTCATGTCTCCATAGACATGAAATCCTTTTTACTCCATTTTATATCCCATCATCGTTCGTGTGAGCACGCCATCCTTCTTTTGGAGCCTTTGGGTATCAGCATCAACTATTTTTTTTCAGTATTATTTTTAAAAGGATGTGTATATTGATTGTGGATGTTGTGTGTTTTAATGTGTATCTATTTTTGAAAAAAATGGTGGATTGATGGTGATGTGATGATGACGATGATACTAAACTTATCCGCTTCATTTGGTAATAGACTCTGTGAAATAAGAGATATGGTATCATATATTTTTTCAATGATGTGTTTTTTAGGTAATCTTTACAATGTACCTGCAATCCAATGCAATACAGTAGAAATGTCTAAAAATACCTACTTTCGTTTGTAACCCGGTCTTATATATATTCTTGTAGCAAAAAGCTTTCTTCAAGCTTTCAAAAAATGAACTCTCCAGAGGCCATTATTGTACGAAAAAAAGCGTAAAAGGGTAACCGATATAATAATCCTGCGCTCCAAAAATAAAAGAATCATTGATTCAGTATCCATCGTCGTATTGCAAAATGGGCCGAATAAAAGTTTTTACAGAACATTTATTATACAGTGTATGCACTTTAGTAAAAAAGAATTGAATATTAACAATTAAATGGACTATTATTGATTGACGGTGTTCACATTTATTGTGTTGAAAAATATTCCACTTGTTACTTTGCGTTTTCGTATAGTAGGCATACTTGTTATTTTGGCTACGTTGTCATGTCGCTTCAAGCGAAATATTTTATGAAACAGGAAAGCATAACCAAAGTCCCAACCGTGTCATGGCATACCATAAAGAGATCAAAGTCGAATGTTCCTTTTCATCAAATATATTTTATGCTTACTTTTTTGTTTCCCTTTTTGATGAAGGGACACATCTTTTTTTTCATACCACCCACATAATTTTCCCTTGTTGCACAACATGAGTATTTTGAATCCAAATATAGAAAAAGGAATTATGTAGGTATAATACTTATGTGAAACAGTATAACATCTAATTTGATTACGTTGTTTATAAATCTTTCGAAATTGGTTGAACACTGTCTTGTCTACCTATCATATTTGTTTGTTGTCAAAAACAGGACCAAAAACAACAACCCTTTCTCTTCATCCCATCTTTTAATCCATGTATGTATACATATATACCTCCAAAAACAATACACTCTTTAAACCTATTTTACTTTTCTTAATGATATGAAATGTTTATATTACCTAAAATCCTTCCAACATTCCAAACAATTTCCATTCCAGACGTACAAAAACTATTGACAAAGCTTTACAAATTGGTCTATTAATCATCCAACTGTCATCATCTTCTTCAGTTTGTCTTGTCATCATCATCAAATGCCCTCCATACCATTAACAATTACATCATCATCCAATCAGATTTCTTATTTTCGCTCCGATGAAGATGATGGAACAAAGCATGAAAAATTAGTTGATAGAGTAGCAAAGGAAAATGAGATGAGTTGATAATTTTCCTATCAACAATCCATGAACATTGAACGACGGTGGCTCTAAACTGAAAAGAATGGACTATCCTTCATTCATCATCAACACCTATCCAAGCTTATTTACTCCAAAAAACCGACGCAACTCTCTGAACAAACCGTACAAACGGAAATAACAAAGGACTCATCCATCCTCTACATCCATCCAACTAATATTATCTATCAAAAAGCGTCATTATTTCTAGTCTACACCATTTTACTCTACTGATTAGCATATAATGCAACTATGTTCTCCATCTACGATACCCTCTGGAATTCCAGCAGGTGTGAAAACTTGCTTGTTTCCTTAATGGGAATAATAATCCAAAAAAAGATGAGCTGAGCTGACTGTGAGTTTGTTCATTGAATTTTTTTAAAAGATAGGATATCAGAGGAGAAAAGGATAGTAATCAGTGCAAATCATCTATCTACTTAAAACCATCTATCTACGTGTGTATATCCATTTGGTAGACTCCACACTCCAAATATAATTTTTTATGGAGTAGTTTTTATCTGATAGACCCCATGCCTGTGTAGATCAAAGCAGTTTTCTCTCCTGTAGAGCAGATCACATGAATGAAATACGCTGTCATTTTATATCTGTCGCTTGCTCTCCGGATGTGAAATGTGAAATACACGGGTATTATAACATGTATGTATAAAAAACACAATCTCGTCAAAAGAAGAAAAAAATGGATGAACGAATGAGAGACCATTGTTAAATGTGGTGATGATCACCAGCTTTCTGCTTAAAGCTTTTTTTGTTCTTTTTCAAGTTTGCATTTAGAAATGCGTGCCGCTGAAAGTGAATAAAGCTTTTAACCAGCGTCAAAAATCCATGCTTTATTTCCATTGCCCATTTCCACTTGCACAGTATTTCTTTAAAAAAAGAAAAGAGTCCTTATGCATGTTAGTTGATGATGATATAGTTAGTGCGTTTTTTGTCAAGAGTAAACGAGCTTTTTGGGTAAAATAATAATGCAAGTTGTGTATCGTTAGTGTAGAACAAGTGCCTAGTTACATTCACTTTCCTTTTTCTCAAGTACATGTAAAAGTACAGCACAAGAATATTGAGTAAGCACTTACTTGAGAGTTGAGAGAGTTACAAATGAAAGCTTTTTCTTCAAAAAAAAATCTTCAGGAAAGAGAGCTCAAACTCATCAAATTATTTTTTGGGTAAAAAATAGAGGACAAAATTCTTGCAAAATGATGAAAATCACAACAAAAAGAAATACTACATGAATACACGATTGTGTTATTTTGGGAGAAAGAGAAATTTGTGAACATTAACGAGCAGCGTCAACACGACAAATACATTTACAAGAGTATTTTCAAAACTTTCAAGGATTGCAGTGCAAATAAACATGAATTATTGTGCATTATACCAACTTTGATGATCATTCTGGAAACGATATAAGTACATAATTTGGCTAAAAAGATGAAAGATGAAAAAAACTACACATTAAAGTAAAAGTTCTAGATATGCATACATAATACTTACGTACTTTTCCCATAACCATGCCATAATCATTTTCCGTCAATTAATATGAAAAGATTTGTGAGAGTTTCTTTTTTTTAGGATTTGAGTCCTTTATAACCCCACATTACACTGCATTAGGAATATGATTAACCCTTTATGCCAGCCTCTAATTTCCTTTTTACTTCCAAAAAAACATACACATTTTAAATTATACTAACCAAAGTGCAAAGTAAATAATGTCGTATTATTGTCGTCTCGTCTCGCATGGACAATTGCTCTACAAAATCCACACGGGAAAAATTCCTTCAGACAAATTCAATAAGTTACGTAACTCATTGAAGGTGTTCATTGGTGAAATAATCAGTAGTACAAAAGAAGAAGCCTTGTAGAATAAAACCCTAATCATCATCATCATTTTCATGCTCACAATAGTTTCCCGTTACAATGAGTATCATTTATAGTGATTATTTTATATTGGCTCTGATCTGTGAAGCACAGAGCCACTTTCACTTTTACAACTAATCATGAAAATAACAGGCTCTCATTGAAAATGAAATGAGTTGCTGGAGCTTCTTTCTTTGTCAAGTTACAAGAGAATGGGAAATAGAAAAGTAGAAGAATGGTAAATTCTCCTTCACTCCAATCCACAACAACAATACATACAGTAAATATTATAGAAATGCCTTTACAGTAATTGAAATGTTGGGAAATAGCCTGTCTTACATTTTAATCAAGGAATAAGTTCAGTTCAGTTCAACATTCAATTTTTTTACCACCTAATTTTGTGACCAAACCAATGTTAATCAGAAAACTCAAAATGGAGGAATACATATATGCTCTTTCCACCTCACCTGATTTGTATGAATATATGTTTTAGAAGAGATTATAGCTTTGGGACTTGTGACGTCACATTATTCGTGTGAACAAAATGTCATTAAATGAAACCAAAGTAGTACGTAAATTATATAGCCAATGTACTAATACTGACAGTTTTTCTATGAAAGAAAGTGAAAAAAGAATGATATAGAATTCCTGAAAATCAAATAATACCAAAAAATTTGCTATGACATAGCAAGAAGCATAGAATGTATCGAACGAAGGAGAAATGACTTTACTTTGCTTTGCTTTAACTTGTGTACGTGTCAACTAAAATGGAACGTTGC
This sequence comes from Entomobrya multifasciata, assembly GCA_034693345.1. Classification (NCBI taxonomy): domain Eukaryota; kingdom Metazoa; phylum Arthropoda; class Collembola; order Entomobryomorpha; family Entomobryidae; genus Entomobrya; species Entomobrya multifasciata. The sequence continues at coordinate 25,896 of JAQFXM010001291.1, forward strand.
TATAGGCGAATTTAATTCTTTTGTACAGTTTTTTATGTCTGTCTTGTCATCTAACTCAATATACGGATAGTTTATTGGGCCATTTGAGTATGAGCATTGACATACACTGTATTTTATCAATACAAACTATATTTCAGTCTGTACCACCGCCTTTCGTCTCACACCAAAAAAAATTATATCGATTCGGGATATTTTTTTAAAAAACCAACAAGTCAATTGACAAAATATCTGTATGAAATTTTCGTTCAATTGGTTGAATTCAACATGAAAAATGCTAATATGCTTAATATATTAGATTATGCGTAGAATATTCCACAATTTTATTCCACCCTTCACTACTGTCCATTGACTTGATAGTGAATGGAGTGCCCTAAGCTAAATTCCTCCAAAAAATAAATAAATCGTAGCATACTTAGTTTCTATACTATGACTCTGTTAAAAAATGATGGTGAAAACAGCACAAGGAATTTTTATATACTTGTACACTAACTAGACAATATGGACACAATAATACACATACTTTCATTCTTTTTTTTGTTGTACTCTTCTCTACCATAGATAATAGGATGAGTTGGATTGCTTGGATGAAGAGCAGTCTTGAGGAAAAATTATCTCGTTTGTCGAATCGCTTGTTTTCTTCTTTCTCTTTTTTTGTGTTTTCATTCAATGTTGTGTACTAAAACTGTATCAGTTACTATTTCAAACCGACATTCTCCAAGAAAATCATTGACATTTCCCCATTTTTATTCCACCCTTTTTTTCTAACGAAATGTCTTTTTTTTTCTACCAACAAGTTTTTTATTGTGTGTGTGGTGGCCTGGCCTCATCATTTTGTTGATATCGGCAAAAGAAAAGAGAGCAGCAACAGTTTGTACCTGTCCGGTTACTGACAGCTTCAGTTTATTCTTTTTTTTCTCTTGTATTTTTTTTCTCTTTAAAAAAAATCTCTCAATGTTAGTCCAGCAAAACCGGGGAAACTGTTGTTGGCTGTTGTGCGTATATATATTTTTCTCTCTTTTGTTATCCTGTACAAAAAAACGGTGTAGTGTCTTTTACAAACAAACTTGACAGATGCGCTTCAGTCATTTCACTTTAATGGGAATTTTCTTTTGCGGGAGAGGGAGAGAGAGAGTAAGGTATGAAAACAGTGAGAAAAGCTGTTAAACCTTTTAGAGGAACAAGCCCAAAAAGTCCATCAGATTGGTAAAGAGAAGGAGAATTGTACAGATGTATGTACACATTTGTAAGAGAAAAAACTGGTTGCATTAAATAATTCTAGTGCACACGCATACAAATACACGCAATATGCATACCTTGTTTGTACTATGTACGTAGGTAGCGTAGGAAGATGAGTAAGTCAAGTAGAAAAAGACAAATAGGGAGAAAGCCTCTTTCTATCCCTTTTTATCCAAGCCGTTACAGTCTTTCCATTTTTCAAATCGATTGAACAAGTGGAAAATGTAACGTTTTTTTTTTCTGTGGTAAACTCAACTGATGATCATCATCATCATCAGTATGATGGCATTGTGGAGTGTGTGTGCAGGTTTTTTTTGAGGGGAAAAGGTAAAAAAAAGTGGAAAACAAGAGAAAAGAGAAGTGTACAGGCAAATAACCTTAAAAAGGTTGTACATGTACATACCTTGCAAAAAAGCTTTCATTTTATGTATTTTAGAATAACATTTTTATTTTTAAAATGTGCACTACAATAACTCTCAGTGGATTTCAAAGTTTTCTTGGCTTTTTCCTTTTTGTTGTCATTATCACTTAACAAAAATGTTCGTATTATTTAGTGTATTTTTCGCATGTTTTTTTGCTCACCGGAAAACGGTGTACAGGGAAATGTCTCAAAAAGCCCCAAAAGACAAGTATATTTTTTTGGGTAATAGCCTGTCAAAATTGCATAAGAACAGGAACAACTTTCTTAAATCCTTTTTATTATAACAGCCCAAAAGTCTGTTATTTGAATTTTCTGGTTCTCTGGCTTTTTACTACAACTGGTTGTTATTGATCTTTACAGTTGCAGCTCATTTTGTTTTGGAGCATTTTAAGTGGAGAGAAAAAGAAAATTAATAAATACCTTGTTCTTGTTCTCCTTTTGTGATTATTATAGTGAGGAAGGAAAGGAGAGAGAGTCACACAAGAAGAAAAAGAGGATACAAGAGAATACTGAAAAGGTAAACTAATTTCTGAATAACTAAATAAGTAATATGACAAAAACTGTAAAGAAAGTAAATGAGGACTTTGTGAAGAAGACGACGACGAAGAAGGTAATAGTTTTTTTGTTGTTGCGTGAGCTCAACTGGTTGCTAGAGAGAGATCTTCTTTTTCTGACTACTTTACTTACAACTTACCTTTTTCTTTTTTCCCTTTTTGCCTTGTGGACTTTTTTTCTTCTTGTGACCGCCTCCTTCTGTTTATCAGGAGGATATGGGAAAGTGTAAGTAGAGTCTAGTCATCAGCCAGCACTACTAACTTGCAAAGTTTTTCAACAGTTTTACGGAGAAAATGAGTTTTTCCTCTTTTCTCATCACTCTTTTCCCACCTCTTGTTTGTGTAGAATTAATAGCGGAAAAAGGAGAAATAAGGAGAAAAGGGAGGACAACAAGAAAGAGTTTATTTATAACACAAGAGGCTAATAAAAAAAATCTGAGCTGAATGGCTAAAATGAGAAAAACACTGGGACTACACAGGACCAGGAGTACAACTACTATGTGAAGTAGAGTGTTTAGCGGAAGTGTGTTTGTTTATGGAGTATGGAAGGAGGAGACAAGAATAAATGTGTAATTTTAAGCGTTGGTTATTTCTTCATATAAATATGAAGAGAAAAAAATAGTTAAATCTTGGGTAACGATAAATATTTAAAGGTTTTAAAGCGTAGTCTTGATTTTTTTCGATGGAAGGCAAAAAAAAGAAGGGTTCTCGTTTAAGATTGGTGAAAGGTATATGAAAGTTAGTTTAGGAAATTGGCGTGTCCTCTACCATGCCATTATGCAAGTTGCAATAAATGAGAACTTGAAAAAATGGCTTTTGGATAGCATCGTATAAAATTTTTACAAATATTCTTTTATCCTCACCTCAATCTTTCAGGAGATTAATTAGTGTAAAATATATAATTATTAAAATTTGTCACGTTTATATCCTCGTTACTATTTCATTCAAATATGTACATTTGGAAAGAAAAGTGAAAACTACGTTTACAAGAAAAAAAAAACTGTTTACACAATTATTTCAAGAATTTCAAGAAACTAAAGAAAAAAATCCAACCCTTAACCATAAAAGTGTAAAGTTTATGCATTTTAGTAATTTTTTCGTCTACGTCTCGATTTCCCCGTTTTACACTAAAAATATCCTTCCATTTTTTTGGCCGTTTTTTTAGCATAAAATGCAGTTTTAAGAGGAAAAACATCATATTTTTAAGTGTACTGCAGAAAGACAGAAGTATGCAACACACAAGTTTACCAGGTGGAAAACATCAATCATCATAAATATTATCACATTACAAACTACAGACAGACATTTTGCAGCAACATTGCTATATAAAGAACATGGCAAATACTCATATTTTTTCCCTAAAAACAAACCTTTTCTTCCTTTCTACATTTTTTTGCCCTTTTATAAAACACAAGTCAAAGTAGAGTAAATAAAGGTTACTACGAGACGACGAGAAGGAGAGGTGATGACACGTTAAAAAATAAATCGCACTCTCTCTCTCTGGCTATCTCAGCACGGAACAAATGAACATGTCAAGCTGAGAAAAAACTGGAATGCAACAGAGAAATGAATATTTTTTACTCTGTTGTATTTTGGGAAAGGTGAAAAAGAAATATGACGAAGATTCCTTCTGCACTATAAACAGTTCGTAAAAAAATTATGCAACGTTTTGGACATAAAAATGTGTAAGATTCATACTAACCTTTTTTTTTACCTTTGCAATTATGTAACTTTGAATTTTCATATATATGGCATGTGAAGTATAAACTATCCCAAAATAAAGCTGGGAGCCTAATATATTATATGATACATGTTTTATTTTTTTGTTTATCCTATACATCTTGTATTTTGTAGCAATAAGAGGCAAACAAAAAAAACCACAATAAGTGTTTGGGGAGATAAAAGTACAAACAAAAAAAAAGAGAAAAGGTGATGCTGCTCAATCTTGCGTGCATGTTTTTTGTGCGAGTTGGCCTGGCCTGGCTCTCATGTGTGGCATCTCTTAAAAGAAAAGTATTCCCAAATCAACTTATTTACGTTCACTACGTTTTTTTCTCTCGGTGAAACGTGTGTGCAGTAAAGATTACTTACTTGGTTTACGTTTGCGTTTACAAATAAAAATGTACGTGAGTAAAAAAAAACCTGTGCCCATATAAAAAGATGTAGGCGGTGGACAAAATTTATAAGCTTTGGTTTTTTTGGCTACATGGATGGGTCACACAAGTATGATGACTGATGATCATATAAAAATTTGCTGATCTGATCGTATATATTTTTTTAACCATCCAATGTACAACACGACAGATTAAAACATTTTGTGTTCAATGAAACGCTAAAATAAAAATGAAAGCTTTTTTTCCCGGAGAAAAAAAAGAAAGCCTGTTCGATTGTATAATCATCAAGAAACCAAAAACATTGTCTCGTTACGTTATTTTTTGGTTCGACTGTGACTGTCTTGTCACCATCACCACCATCAAGACCCCAAAAAAAAAGATGAGAGCAAGTTGTTTGGAAGATTATTCAATCGAGATGTACGAGGAATCGGTGGAGAATTTTTTTCTCTGGATGTTTAGGTTTTTCATCTTCATGTCTTCATATTATTAAGAGGACTGTAGAGAGATAATAACTATTGTGTAAATATAGCTTTCTATATAAAATCTTTACTACACTATTATTACTTTATATGTAAGTTTTTTTTGTACATTTTGTGGAAAAGTACACACTCGAACGAACTATCTATCCCCACGGAGATCTGTTACTTTTTTCCCATTTACTAGTCTACACGCTGTTTGTCCCAATTTGTGAAGTAGATGAGCTTTACTACGCAACGGATTTTTTTTCCAAGGGAATAGCGAATAACATGTCTACAATTAGTTGAAATGTAGGTAAATACGCAGGTATACTAAGAATATTTTTATAGACCTTAATCAGCTTTGATACATTAAAAGTATCATTCTGGTGCAAAATTGACGAATGAGAGGGAAGATAAATGCAAACATTTTTTGTTGAAATTGCGTAGGTTTTAATGGCCTACAAAAATAAGTACTCTTAATGTCGTTGTCGTCGCGATGACAACGACATGAAGACATGGGCTTAATTTTTATGGCAAAAAAGAAACATTTCATTTTTCCAAATATCGCAGTGCCTCAGGGCATTTTAAGACATTTTAAAGCTTCAACATTGCTAACTTAAAAAATTCAAGGAAAAAAGAATTATTTCTCACCTTTAGAAAATATTTGCTCGTTTTTGTATCCTGAGAGGAAGTCTGAAAAGTAGGTTCCCTTCCTACTTGTCTCACATTGCCCTCCTTTTCTCCTTTCACTTGTGTTTTTTCCTCCCTCTTTCATCTTTACTTGAAAAACGATGAACTGTGTAGCATAAACAAAAATGAGACTTGACTTGGTTTATAAAGGAGAAACATTTCCTTTAAAAAACGTGACTCCCAGACTTCCACACAGTGTCTTCGTTGTTGTTATTGTAACTTTGTAAAAAAATAATATTGCCTTTTCATATGAAAAGGTTGTATGTATTTAATAATATTATGATTATGTGCTACTATGTATCTCTCTGCTTTAATTTCTTTCAAATGATCTAACTACTCTTCCACTTCCACCGTTTCCCTCTCCCAAAAAAATGTTCCTATCTCGTACAAGGTGACTGTGGAACTGCTCGCGAAACCAGAAAGTTACACCAACTTTATTCATTGCCTTTTCTCCCTTATTTTTTTCCTCCTCCACCAGTTTTCCTTCTGTGTATCCAATATCTGGGAAAATTCTCTCTCGCGCTTCTGCGCTCCCTGTTTACATTTAAAAACTGTTGTTAACCTGCCTGCCTCACTGAATGCGAATTCTTAAAAACTATTTCCGCTTTTCTCTATCCAACATTGCCACGCTCTTCTACATTGTACATCTACTATGTTGTGTATGTTTTTTCTTTCGTGTTATGTGGAAATGTACACTGTTGCTTCAAAAAAATCCTCTTTCCTTTTTTACCCAACTTTTTCTCCCTGTAAAATGCACTTTATATACCTGTTGTGTGACTCTCTCTGACAAAAAAAAATATTCTGGATGAAACGATGTGTAAAAGTATGTCTGAATTAAAATCGTTCCAATGTTTTTTTTTATCTCTGTTGGGTTGCCTGTTGCCTCTTTATATTTCCTTTCCTTCTTTCCTCCTCGATTACCTTTTGTGATGTGTCATAGTTTCCTGGTGGCTCTTTCCGATTTATATCTCAAAGTCTTCCTTTCCACCTTCCATTTGTATTCAAGCTATACATGCATGCTGTTCTTTTTTTTATCATAATATCATGTATACCTAAAAGTGTGTCTATGTATCTCTGCTACTATTTTTTTACAAAGATAAAAAAGGGAAAGGAGCGCTCAAAAAAAGGGGTTTCTATAATAATAACTATGACGATGATGATCATCACGATGATCAAGTCATGCCCAACGAAAAAAAAACGCCGTCAAGCTGAGAGCTTTAGTTTAGGTAAAAAAATGGAAAGACTTACATTTCTAGTATAAGTGGACGAGAAGGAAGAAGAAGAGGTAAAAGCAACACGTCGAATAAACGCTGGGGAGAGAAAAGAGAGACCTTGGCTGTGTGAGAGAGTCTCCGTGTTTTTCCGGTGATGTGACTTTTTTTTCTCACTTGCCTCCATTGCATATTTACTCTGTCGTTTTGGTGGTGTACTGTCACTCTCTGTGAATGCTGTTGCTGTCCCCTGTTTTCTTGTAGTAATCTAATAGTAAAGTAGTAGTGGAGTTTGGAGTAGAGGGAAAGAGGAGAGAGTTGTACAGTTTATTTTTTTTGTGGTAGTCCAAGGAAAATTGCATCCAATCCAATCCACCAACACAAGTCAATTTATGTCGCAGCAGTCACAGTTACTACGTTTATTTTGCTCTTCCAAACCCGACAGCAAAAGCAAGAAGAAAAGGTATGGGAAATGGGAAGTAAAGTAAGAAGTAAAAGGATGGTGGTGGTGGTGATGATGATGATGATGACGGTTCTAAAAACCAGCATCAGTCAATTTTATCCTCAACGTTGTCATAATAGCATGTATTTGTCGAGATGCTCACAGGTTGGAAATGGATAGAGTCATCACAAATTTTCTGAAATAAAAATGCAGAACAAAGTCAGAAGTGAATAAAAATGGGTATTTTAATTATTGCTTTTTGTTTATGGCGCAGCGGTGTGAATACAGAATTTTTGTCATAATGCTAATAATTATAGAAATGTTCTCAATTCAAACATAAACTTGCAGTAGAATAAAATGAATTATATTTTAGCCCTAAAAAACTAAACATTAAATTGTTAAGAGCTTGTGACCACAAAGGTTTGACGGATTGAAGAAAGAAATTTTATTGAAAATTATCGTTATATTAGTTAAAGTGGACTAATCCCATAATAAAAAATTCTTAATGTACTTCTCTATGTAACCATAATATATATTTCATGGTTACTGGAGAACAGAAAATAACCTATTAGACAAGTTTATGATTATCACTTATAGCAGGGCATATAATAGATTTTATGGACGAAGTTAAAAAAAAGATGAGTTTCGGAAGCATGTTACACATAGCTAATCATATACTAGTTTTTAATGTAGAATTCATTAAAAAACCATTTCATAATTTTCATTCATTGAATACGTCCACGTATTCTCCAAACACGAATGGAGAAAAATAACCTGCAAGCCTTTCTCTCTAAAACCAGAAAATTTCTACGTGTTTTCCAAGTCGTTAAAAAAGATGTTGCCCGTCTCGGTCTCCTCATCTTGTTTAATCTCAAGAAGAAATATTCAGGAGGAGAAAAGAGAAGCTATACATGTAGCTATACAAATAAACTT
>JAQFXM010001292.1:0-33915 GCA_034693345.1 Entomobrya multifasciata
TTATTTATTGGCTTGGCTTCCTTATATGTGGCTCTGACGTATTTTCTTGGATTTCGGAGGAACATAAATTTTACATTCGCTATTCTTCAAATTATGTGCTCCTGTTTAGCATTTTTTGCAGTTTTTGCAGTGATGTTAGCCAAAAGTCCACACTCAAAACTGCCATTGATAAACTACTTGTTTTCACAAAGTACCTACAACTTCAGTAGTAAGTGAAAAAGTAACCGTACTTTTGAAAATTTTCGACTAAAGCTAACAGTTTTTTTTCATTTTAGAGTACACTCTTTATATGGACAACAAACCTGCCCTTCTGGACTTACTTGCAATTCCTGGCCCTCTTACTGCCGTTGTTACACCATGGGCTGTAGTTCTTACGTCTGCTATATTTGGAATCGATCCATTTTACTTTATACTTGATGAAATATTCGGAGACCGATACGAGCGGACAGCCAGAGAAACTATTGTAATGTTTACTATTAGAATGATAACTCTTATATCAGGATTCGAAATGGCAAGAATTTTAGGGAACTTGGGTGTATTTAGTATAATTATTGCAAGCGTTGTTATTCGATCTTTGAAATTAGCTAAATCTGGGTGTTTTTCTTGCATCAAGCTACTCATTATGTACCGCTATTTAATTTTATGCTACAGTCAAATTATGAATTGTGTGACACTATCAGTAGGAACCTTTATATCGACCATGTTTTGGCTTCTTGTTATAGGATGGTGGATAGTGGTGAATCGTTATGAAGAAACACCAATTTTTGTTTATTGCGTTATTGCTTTGTTTGCTGTTATATTTACAATAGGATTTGAGCTTTTATTATTTATATTTGCCAAAGTCGGTAACGATATTTCTGATGTGGTAACTAAGGTTCGCTTTAACACTAAAGTCGACTATTTGACTAAAGGTTCTCTACGGAAATGGCGAAAAATTGTTTGGTTGTCAGCTAAAGAAACACGACCTATTAGGCTACCTTACGCATCAAATGTTTATATCGATCAGTCTTTCTTTCTGGGTACAAGTCGGCATTTAGCGGATAGAATTATTGATGCATTGCTTATTGTTAGGAAATAAAAAATGTTAACACAAAACTGTTCTAAAGAATATTGCTCATTGATTGAGAAGTTTGCTCAAAAGATAGCTATATTATTTGGATAACTCATTTTGCACTTAAAAACATGAACTCCTCATCTGATCCATTGTGCTAACCGTCCGTTAGGTGAGCAATTGGAAATTCTTCAAAAACTTTTCCATTGGAAATGGCCAATCGGTTTTTTTCATATTGGAATTACCCATTTACATATGGGAATATATTTTCGGTCCCTGAAAAATAGATCAAGTTTTACTTAAAATATTTTACAAGTGTCACTGATGACGTTTATTTTAAATCACTTGCCCCTGTGATACGTTTTTCAGGGAAAACTGATTTTTTACAATAATTTATGTATTACATCTTGTGTTGGAGGGTTTGATAAGCTCTTTGGACAGCTTAAATCCTTAACACCCAGCAGTCCAGACATATTTTAAGTTTTGTAATTGCGAACATACTCTAATTTCGGCACGAAGATTTGAACTTCCATTACGACAAATTTCTCTTGTTTTGTTTAAAACGGCTGGTCAAATGTCGAAAGAGGTAACTTTTGAGGTACTTCTGCAAAACATAACGTGATACGTTCTTGAGAGAATAGTGATTTTTTACAATAATTTCTGCTATAAATCATTTGTCAGTCATCTTGAATGGTTGGTTGGATGAAATCCTACATGTTAGTAGCAAAATAGCAACTAATATGACCATACTTTTGACTTGACTTCCTTCGCGTGGTTGCTTTGTGTATCTTATAGATATGGTAAACTATCGGCTTGGCTTGCTGTTTCTAAACCTAAGTACACTGATTTATAATTTGCGACGTTCTTGCATCTTTTCGGCATTGAGATCAAGATGCTATTAAAGTACTCACTCTTAGCCTTAGTGTTTCAAGAACTGAAGTGCTAAACCGTTTCGCCCTTCCGACAAAATAAAAATAGTTGAGTACTGTTCATTGAAAACATTATGACACTTTTCAGCAAATATCTTATACTTTATGCTGATGTCCCGATAATGACTGACAGACGCAGTTGAAACGTTGACATATTAAATAGCCTATTTAATCAAACCATGTCCTCTAACATCGTTATAAATGATCTAATTATCTTCCACTTTACTAAAGGTGAAAGTATCTCAAATGTTACGTCTGAAGTCTTGGCTGTAAGTCCGCAGTTTTAAACAAGAAGGGTCCTAAACTAGACACATTTGGTATTTTGGAAGTGATATCCCTCTTGTTCTCCGTTATTCATCTGAAACTAAATTATATTCACAATTATTAAATTTAAATATGTCTGGGTTACTGGATTTCCAGGAGTTAAGCGGAGTAAAAGAAAGTTATAAAACCCTCAAGACATTACAAAAACTATTGTAAAAATCAGTTTTCCCTGAAAAAAGCCTCACAGGGGCAAGTGATTCATAATGAACGTCCTCAGTGACGGTTATAAAACATTTTAAGTAAAAATTGATCTCTTTTTCAGGGACCAATAATTGTATGCCTTTACATATACACTGGATACATTTTGTAGCCCGAATGTATTTATTTTGTATTTAGCGAATCGGATGCCAGCCGTGTAAATCATGATAAAAAAGTTATAAAATAAGTCTTGGATGTATTTTATTCGTTAATAAACATGGCCAATCAATCTATTTCCGATGCTAGATATTCCATATTCCGATATTGATTAATTTTAAATCAAAAATTAAATACTAAAATATTAACATGAATCATATAAGTTGTCGTTCTAATTGCGTTACGTAAAGTTTAACTTACGTTTTACATAAAAGCTATTCTTGTAACAATAATGCTTAAAACAAGCTAAGTCAACGTTATGTACGGTTTAAATATATTTTGATTTTGAAATAACTCCAAGACATAATATCACACGATCAAGCCTTCCCTAGTTTGGATGTCATGCGAACTACTACACAAATTTTTTATTAGTTTGGCGAGTTCTTATTCTTGATAATGTTTGACTAAGTTCTCGCAGTAAGTTTCTAAAATGGGTCTGGTGTTCTAATAATTCCAATTTAGTAAAAAATTAAACATATTTATGATTTGTTATTTTTATAGAGCTTTTTACTTTTCTGGTCATAGGTGTAACGATTTGGTAAATTTGAGCAGCATTATAAACCTAATGAATAATGGTACAACCATCATCACATAATCACATATACAATTTTTTAAGCTAATATGTCGACGTAATAATGCATGGGAACCTGTTGAGGGGACTGAGGCCTCTATGCGGTTGTCAAGATCAGATGAAATCAGATTATGCTCGTGTCGTTGTGTGAGAGTTTGGCGTTATTTGGAGGTGAATTGAATGATTAGGATGGCAGCAAATGAGACTTCAAATGTGCATGAAAAGTGACTTATAATCTCGTGACTTGTGAGATGAATAATGTGACTTGATAAATAAAATGCTGAGAGCAAAGTTAATTGTTTGTTTCTTAAAATAGACTACGAAAAAGTAGAGTCAATTATTATTAAAGTAAAAATAGCAAGTTTGAAATGAACAAGTAATTGATTTGTAGATTGACTGTATTATTGGACAGCAACTACGTAAAATTGAGGAGCTGTTCTATGTATAATTGGACATAGTAACAGTGTAAAGACAAGTGATCATGAATTGGTAAAAACAGAGAACTATATATAGTTGAGCAAAATCTTGAAATAGTAAATGAACAGAGAAATAACATGGTAAATATTTTAGGTACATCAAATAATACACACGTGGAGATTACAATGGTTTTTAGGTCAATGATAAATAACAATAGAAATATTACTGCATAGGTAATTAGTGTAAAGGTAAAGTTTTTTAGGACAAAGGAGTCCCTTCAAGAATGATAAAAAGAACAAAGCGTTGCCTATCTGCTGAAGCTGCTGAAGCTCACAAAAAACTATGTAGTGTTTCTGCATAAAGGACTCTCTGAATCTGACTACAGGTTTCAAATGGCTGAAGAAGATTTTATAAACGTACTTAAAATACACAGGTAAAAAAACACACTTCTGAAGCACACCATGCAATTCTAATACAGGCTGCTGAAGAAATCCTAACTACGTATTATGAGAGAAGTGTAGCTTTGCTGCATTACAAAAAGTGCGGTGTTGACTTTGCACCGAATCTTCTACTGGATAATATTAAAGGAAAAACTTGGACTTCTTTAGACAATGAAACTGGAAAATGCGCTTTATAGCTAATTAGAATTTCTAACAAATGGGATATTTAAAGATAGTGGAAAGTTACCAAAATTAAGTAGGACAACTAAACAAAAAGGCGGTTTGAGTAATATGCACTCAAACAGTTTACTTTACTAGTCTTTTCTATAATAATCTGGTAAGAAAAATTCTCTGTAGCCTTGAACTAAAAGTGGCATGTACGTGGCTTTTGGGCAAGATGATATGATGACGACAGGACTTGATAAATTTTTAAAACAAAATGGGATTTCTTTTTTGCTTTGTTTACTTCTTGGTACACTCACCCACCTTACAGATCACTTGATATTAATGTATGCACACATGTAGAAAAACTCTTAAGAGCAGAGTTCACTACTCTTTCCATTTTTAAACTGTAGACACACATGCGTTATTTGCATATTATTTTTTAAAGAAGTACAGGATGCAAACAAGACATTCATAAGACAAGGTCTTTTTGTTGAGGGTTTGTAGCGGTGTTTGGTTCTTGGTTCTGGTCCTGGAAATCATTAAGCAAAGTCATTCTTCTTCAGGTGAGCTTGTGTACAAGCAGGCTTAGCTGTTGCTGGAGAAAAAGACATGTCAAAAGCCAAACCACCACACCACGGCCACCGTCGTCACCACCTGAAAAACGGTTATGAATAATAATAAACGCTGGCTGCTTCTCATATGTATGGGTACACACGAACGGCGAACCACAAAGTCATATTATATTGCTTCTGGTGGCGGATGGAAGAAGAGGATAAAACATGCTTGGTTTGCTGGCAGATCAGCAGACCTCTTCTTCTTCTCTTTTATTTTGGCCAATTTTGTAGTAATATTTAAGCTGACGCCACGAGGAAAAAGATGAAGAATTATACTTATGTATGTGTCCAGGACCAAAACAGTGTATACGACATTATCCTGCTATAAAGTGAAAGGGTTTTAAAAAAACTTAAGGCAGCACATCATGCCTGCTCACTTCCTTCCTTTTGAAGAGCTCATATGTATAAGTGTAAATGCATATATGCATTTGTATGTTCACTTTGTACACATTTTCTACAAAAAACTCATCAAATTCATATCCTCGCTTCACTTCATCTTTTCTTCCTCTTCTCTCTCTCTCTCTTCTTCTTTCCAACAAGAAGGAAGGTAGACACGACTACGACACGATACAAAAACGAAGGTGGCGGTTGTGGAAGCAACGTTCTCTTCATCTCCATGAATTTTCAATTTAGTATTCTGTGTACTCCTCTCTCTCTCTCTCTCTTTCTGTACTTTGTACAACGAACAAAGTTACTAAAAATATACACGAGATGTAAAGGTACTACCAGGAAATTCGGTGATGGTGATGGTAATAAGCTGGTTTTTTGGCTATACCTAAAAAATATTCATAAAATTCATCTTCCAGTAACAAAATAAGTCAACTGAACTCAAGTCAACCGTTATTTTTTTCTACTGGCCTGGCTTGGCTTGGCCTAGTCTACTTCTCTCTTGTCATCACATCTAATTTTCATGTTGCATCCAGTCAACTAAATTGTAATTTCATTACAGGAGAACACAGGCAAACACACACACCGGATCTATATATAAACGAGTGACGACAAAAAATTTGAGAGATACACGTATATCAGACGAGATGAACTCTACGCTGCTTTGCTTTTTGCTTACCTTACAAAAAAAGCTCCGGGCCCACTTCCTCTTCCCCCCTGAAAAAGTAACAAGCTTATCACAATTTTCTCTCTCTTCCTTTTACATAAAAAATTGCATGCGCGATTTTCTCTTTGGAGAAAAGAGCTATGAAAAAAATAAGCTAGGTTATATACATCATCATTCAAAACAGATATCACATCAGGGCATCTTTCTTTAGAATAAGCTGGAAAGGTAAAAAAACAGGTAAGTAAAGAAAGACAGAAAACAAGTTGCATTTTCATTCTTTCTCCTTTATTTTTTTCTAAATAAAGTATGCATGCATATTTTCTGCCTACCTATAGCCCTCATTTTTTTCTTGAAAGAAGCAAACATCATCCTTTTATGCTTTTATTTTGCTTCACTTGGCTTGACTTACTTTTTTCTGCATGAATGAAGATAAGAATATAAAACTAAAAAAGTCTCAGAAAAATGAGCACACTCACTCAAGTCAACTCAACTTGGCTGAGTGACTGGAGATCATCAGTTGATCTACCTTTTTTTCTATACATAACCAGTAGTCAGTTAGTTTGGGTTAAATCATCAGAATTTTAAAAGGAAAAAACAAGCCAGTCAAGCCAACATATTACGTATTACGTCCTTCTCTCCCTACCAGCATACATACTTTGTTGTGAGCCTGCATCTTTTACTTCATTGGTTTTCCCCAAAGAAAAAAAAAGTTCACAAAAAATTATTTAAACTTATGTTCCTTTTTTCTTCTTCGCTTTCTTTGCTGCCTTGTATTTTTTCATCGTTTCATTTATTTTATCTGCTTTCTTTGCAGAAAAGAGTAAAGCAACAAGAGAACTCGCTCCCTGGCTTCTTCTGAGCAAAAAATTAAAGTGGCGAAAGGGAGAGAGAATAAAATACGAATTCGCAATTTAACCATTTATCAGAAGCAGAAGGAAAATGATGAAAAGTCGCTTGTTAAATAGCTTTATCACTTTCTTTGAAAATAAAATAAGGGATCGCTAATTTGTTTCTCCAGAAAATATTTTTCAAAGAATACAAATTACAAATATACATATGAAGAAATATCTTTGCTTATTTTTTCTCCGTTCCTTGAGCCACTGAGCCGGAAGAACAACAAAGCAGCCTATATTTC
This sequence comes from Entomobrya multifasciata, assembly GCA_034693345.1. Classification (NCBI taxonomy): domain Eukaryota; kingdom Metazoa; phylum Arthropoda; class Collembola; order Entomobryomorpha; family Entomobryidae; genus Entomobrya; species Entomobrya multifasciata. The sequence goes on from JAQFXM010001292.1 coordinate 7,055, forward strand.
CTTTTTAGTAAGAAAACAGAAAACACAATAATTATGCAAATTACCCAAACACAATAGACAACATTCTCCAAAAAATATATAAGCACATTTTTATTTTTGGCTATTGACCTTTAAATCCTTTTCTCCTTCCCACTCAACATGTTATGTTTGTTTCGATATCCCGTTTTTATAAATAATATTTCAATTTTTGGAGACAACTGAGACATTTTCTCTCTAATTTCCCATAATTGTTCGTTTAAATAATAAACATAATGATACTCCATGCCTCCAATTATATTCAACACGTTGTGAACATGGTAAATGAACGAGAGGGATGGCTAAAAAAGTTGTATTATTTTTTCTTTTGCCTGTTCTCAATTCTTTCATTCCACATTCAAGTCAACATCAAACTTCATAAAAAATGAAATGACAGAGTTAAACTATCGAATAAATAAAATGTACAATTTGTGCATTGTACACACACAACACGGAACAAAGTATATTACGTATTATGCCATGCCATTTTATCAAATTTGAAGTTGAAGTCGAAGAAGAAAATATAAAACGTACCAACCAACAAAACTTGTTTTTCACTCTTCTGTTCTTCTTCTTCTTCCACTAAACAAGAAAAAAGTTAGCAAAATAGCTGAAGAGCTATAAACTAAACTTGTATAATATGCCATGCAATACTCTATACCAAAAACACTCACATAACAGAATACAGTAAACTAAGCAAAGAAATTCGACAAAGTTGTTTTTTATGCGATGCCATTGCCATATTGCTTGCTGGCTTGCTTTTTGGCATCAGCGAAAAAAAAACGAGTAAAGAAGTAAACCTGCTTTATTGCTGTTGCTGCTGCGCTATGTTAATGTGAACTTGCAATATAGCTTGTTATAGAAGTAGAAAGCCAAAAAAGCTTTTTGCTGGTGTAGTACTGACGATGGTGGTGGTGGTTGTATGTCGTGTCGAATGCGATTGTGTGATGCGATGGGGTGAAATGATGATATGATGATATTGCAATGCAGCTTGTGTTTTTACAAACGGTTCGCTCTCCGTTACAAGCTTCAGTTGAATGTAAGACTTTGAAGAGAACGGACCAGGTGCATGTCGCTCGTGCTCGCATTTTTCTCTATAAAATCTTCTTTTGAGAGAGTGCGTGTCTGTTGTATTTGCATAGAAAAGTGTTACACACATTTTTTCATCAAGGAAAAGAGTTGCAAAAGTGACAAAAATAATATACCAAATTTATTAACCCTTTCGTTTGGGGAATAATAAGAATAAAAAAATTGTATACAAAAAATATATATCTGTAGCAGAAAAAAGCTGCATTTTTTTGTGCCGTGAAAATTTGTATTTGTTTTCAACCCTTTTAACATCCTCCTCATCTGCATGCCTAATCATCATCGTCATATATTCTAAAAAGTGGGCCTTGTCTCATCTCATGTTCCATTCAAAATTTTACAATTGAGTTTGACGGAATTTCCATCCTTCCATCCCCACACAACACACAAACCAGCTGGACAGAATTAAACGTGTGCTACGAAAGAGAATCACAAAAGGAGCAAAGAAAAAAGGTATAAGGGCAACCCTGTACCATTCTCAAATCATCAGTGTGACTTTACCTCATCACTGTGTCCCCTTCCTTTTTTTCCTCACATAAGGCAAGGGCACAAAAACATACCATCCCAGTTTTTTATTTTGAAAAAGGTGTGCTTCTAGAGTTACAAGGGGTGGTGTTTCTGTCGGATTTGTGGATGTTCATATTATATTCCCTGAATGAGATATCTCTGAACTTACGCATGTTATCTCAGATGAATGCAAATATAACGTAACTTGTATTTGTCTATGAACGTATACACATGAGTAACGGTCAAAAAACCGAGAATCGGATGTCCGACGTGGATTATTATATTACTTTATAATAATAGCTGAGTATGATGGCAATAATCATAAAACACACATGTCATTTGTGAATTGTGAGAGATTTTCAGTGTACACATAACACACACCTTTGCTTATACAAGTATCACACCGGTGATTCTGAGGTGGCATTATATCAGTATAGGAGTGGTTGAGATGATGATGTGATAGTGATCCGGATGTAGCGACGACGATCTGATTCTAATAAAAATGCAAACAGGATGATGATGCCGCTGATCATAACTACACACTGAAGCTATCATACATAATAGTGATGATAACAGTCATAATAATTTTTAACCGTCTTGATTCTTGATTGAATTGGATTCGAGTGTAAAAAGTTCTCTCACAAAAAAAGTGCAGAGTAAAGTGCAGCTGCTCAAAGTATTATAATTTTCTGCATAACGAAATATTATAAAAACTTTTCAGAATAAAAATATTAGTCTCTTGCGAGCAGTAATTGTGTATACATGTTTATGTGTTGATGTTTACGTGTGTAAAAGTGCAACTTTTCCTTCTCGTACCAACCGAGTGCATTATATCAATCAGCACTTCCGGAAAAGGATAAAATTATTACAAAAAGTACAGTAAAGTTTAATATTTACTGGTGACCAACAAGCTAACAAGTCAAGTGAACTGCAACTCGAAGGAAAAAATACCCAAACCAGATTTACTTTTGAAGGAAAAAATAATATTCATCGGTCTCTCGGAAAGAAGAAAAGTAATAACAATTTTTGCTGTTGAAAATATATCAATATTTTTATCATCATCACATCTATTTCACAAGATCTACTGATATGTAGAGCGATATATCTGTCATTTTCAATGTTCTTTTGCCTGCTCTCCTCTGCTCGTGTGTGTGTGTATCTGTATCTAGTTTGTATACAAGCTTGTTTGTTTGTGTAATATTGTAACTTGAGTCTTTCTGAGTTGCATTTTTTTCCTGTGAACTTTTTATTTCTTGTAGATTTGCATGCAAATTTGGTATATTTATCTTTCCACTTTTCTGTCCTTGTGGCAAGATTATTATTTTGTCTCTTGACTTCTATATTTTTTGCTGTGTATAATATTACGTGTCTTGCGACGTTTGCGTGTGTGTATTTATTTCCTTGTGCATTTGCAATGTGCACTTTATCTCTCTCTCTGTTAGTTCATAAGTTATACTTATATTTTTTCTGTTTTGACACAAGTAGTAATAATAATCATATTAATTTACGACCGTACCGCTTCGCTCTCTCATATTCACAAATCAAACACAGGTTTGTTATGATATGATGATCATCTCTCATGATCACTTCTCTGCTTCTTCTTTTTGCAATGCGCTATTTACACTCAAGTCTCTGTGACAAACAAGAAGCAGATTATTATCATGATCATTTTTTTGGTTCCTGATGCCGACTCCATTGCGCCATTGCCAGTAGCTTTAGTGCAGTGGCGACAAACGACTATATTAATATTTTTGGGGGTTGAACTGTACATTTAAAGATGGAAATAAATAATGTTTTAACCCTTTCACTTCTCTTCTTTACCAAACCATGATAGAAAGAAACTAGGAGGTCATAATTTTTGTACTTGTTTTTCCAAAAAAGTCAAGTTATTTTCAACACTCGTTGCATGAGTTTTTTGGTTCTGAAAAAAGGACGAAAATTTGTACCCAATTTTTAGCAAAAATAAAAGTCATTTTGCTGTCCACAAACCAGCAAAAGAAAAAAACTGTAGCGTTTCCGTCCAGATAAGTAAACAAGAAAACAAGTGACCAAAAACAAAAGTTGAGTTGCTTCGTTTAGTTTCTTGTGATAAAAATAAATTTGCCATTTTCTCCAGCACCACAAAATAACATTTCACGCATTCAACTAGCTTCATAACATCACACCACCACCTCCACTCACTTAAGTTTGCGTTTCAGGAAAAGTGTGACAATGACAAGCTGTTGTGTTGTACTTTTTTCCTAGTCATTCGATAAGATGAACAAGCAAATATAACGAAAACAGCATAGCAAACACAATTGGATGATGGTTTTTTTCTGTTGAGGTGACGGGTGTCCCCAATACACCTAAATATAATATTACCTATTTTTTATTATTTTCCTATACGCCGGGCCTTTGCCAATACACATAATCGGCATTGCCATCACATTGACATGATGATGACGATGATGATGATGAATGGTGAATGAAAACGGTGGTGTAGTGCTAGATATTTGGATAAATATTGCACGGTGATGACGATGACATTTCTCGATACACTTTATATACATATATTTTTTATTCTTTATACACTTGATTCCCTTTTATCAGTCCACTTTACTTGAATAATTTAGCAATATCGCAACTCTATCCAAACTACCTTGCTAACTTCCTATCTACCTTGTCTTGTATATATGTTTTGTGTACTTCCTTCCTGCTGGTGGTGCCTTGTAAATATGCCGTGTTATATTTTTAGATGTATAAATTTAGTGAAAGGGTTATTCTTCTTAAAATATTTATAATTTTTTTCTATACATTTCCTATTTATTTTTATCAACTCTTCTCTATTTTGACTTGGAATTGGAAAGGAAATACTTTTTTTGTATTTTATCTTCAGATCCTCCTACTCCACATTACTACCAAATAAGCTTTGTATACAAAAAAAGAGAGAAGAAGAATGAAAATATTATTGCATTGCGTGCAAACTGGAAATAACTTTTAATCTTTAATAGACCTGCTGCTTTTGTTAGTAGACGGGTTGCTGCGTTTATGTGTGTAACGTAGTGTGTGTATTTTGTATTTTCACAGTCAATTTCACTGGTTTGTCGTGGTCGTCATCATCGTCGTCCACACAAACTAAACACACACTATCAACTATGTATATGGCTAACAGCATTGTTTGCTGCAGTGCAGTAAATTTTCACGTATTTTACTTTATTCATACAAAAAGATTAAATAATATATTAGGAAGGTATAATCTTTAACAATGTGTGATTGTTGCGATTATTATAATCATAAAACATGTCGTCTGTTGTGTAAACTACAAAATTATTGTATTTGCTTTGCTGCTTCTGTGGAAAATTATTCTGATTATTTTGATTGTTGTTCCTATTGTTGGGCTGGTTGCAGGTGTAGTGTGGACTTGCATGTTATATGATTGCTTTATGCATAATAGATGTGGAGTAATTGCTAAATTTTATAATTCTTCGTGATAATGAATGCCAATGGGTTTAGTCTGGACTACGGTTGTTGTGTAACTTGTGCTGATGTGTCCTGCTGCTACTGTTGTAAAAATCCCGTGTGAACCTGAACACTTTTTCAAATTCAATTCAATTTATAATCCAGTCCGGCCAAACGGACATTGCAGAAAATGAATTTTTTATTGTGCTTTGTACCGACTGAGCTTGTAGGGTTTTTTATTGCTTAATAGTTTTTATATGGTTTATGATGAAGATATGATGAGAGGGATGATCATGTGATGTGGAGTCCACTGGCCTTTTTGGCTATGACTTCATTTTCGTATGGCTTTGTTTGACTTGCCGTGTGTTTGTAACGTTGGTCAATCAGTAGTTGTAAAATGAGCTGTTTTACAATTTTCCCACACCTTCAGCCAACTTAATATTTTATTGTGCTTGCTTGTGTCTGTAAGCTCTGCTGTGATAATTATGGGAAATAAAATGAAAAGTTCAAGTAAGCTGCAGCATGGCAGCAAAAAAGGCAAAAAGATGTATAAACCCATCAGGCATCAGATATTACCCATCCATTCATGGAAAAAAACATGGAGTAATATAATCATAATCACAGTCATCACAATCAGCAACAATGAACATGCAACAATAAATTCATGTTTTTAATTTTTTGCTCACGCAAAAAAGTAAACATAAAGTTAAAATGAGACAATAACAAAAAGTATTAAGTTTTTTTATTATCAGAGAGAGAAAGTAGAAGTCATGCAAAAAATTTGGACTTAATGTAAAAAAAAGTTTGTTAATATGGCTTGCCAAGTCAGGAAAATAAATCCATTTTTATACTGCTGCTGGTCATTATATCGTTGTTGTTGATTTTTGGAGAAAAAATATAGAAAAAGTTTAAGAGAGAGGGCAATAAACTGGAAAACAAAGTTAAGTCCCAAAACTAAAGATGTTGATTATGCAGCAGTAGCATGTAAATTCATGAATGCGTGGGTGGATCTGCATAGTCTATCTGTTTTAATGACCAGTCCAAAAGTTTTCATTATTACTGAAGCTTTATTAATTAACTGATTCATTTGCTTTTCTATGCACGCACATCGGAGTAGAGTCAACTTGTCTACTGATTTGGAATAGCATGAGAAATAGATACCTACGTAGATTTAGATAGACATTTTTTCTTATTAAAGTTTAACTTTGTTTTTTCTATCTTTTAGTTGGACACCTTTACAAGTTCAATTTTGGAGTTAACTTTACTTCTTGACACTTTCACAATTCAAGTGAACTCAAGGAAGAAAAGAAGTTTGACAGTTTGCCGTCAACAAACAAGTGACCTAACAACTTGATCATTGATCCAATCAAACTGAACTGGAAATAATCAATTTTTCATTTTGGAGACAACAATTAAATTGACATTTTTCCACACATTCAAAGACAATAATAACACGTCATGTGAAGAAGATCAAATCAAAAAAGAGAAGACCAGACCAGCGATCAAATCAAATTGAAATAAAAAACGAATTGAAACCAAGAACAAAATCAATCAATCAATTTTCAACAAAACCAAACCCTCTTAAAGGAAAAATATAGTATTACGCAACGTGACTTGGAAAAAATAGTGAACTGTTGAGTAATATAAAAATAAAAATTTCATACGCAGGACACGTGAGTGACTCGTTTTGAATTTATAATCAAGTTACACATGCAGAACAGTGGATGACAACGACAACAACCAAACGAAAAGGAAGATAACTGAACAAAAAATACAAGTGTTCCAGTTGTTTTAATCGGAAAATAAGATAAAAGATAAATTACTTGAAAAGTGGTTATTTCTTAAGGGAACGAATGAGGAAATAAAAAAAGTAATAAAGTGATCAGTTTTTCATCTAATCCCTTAAAAATTGAGTGACAGTAGGACATATTGTGAATGACAGCCAAAAATCTAGTGCTTGTGTTTATCATTTTTGGACAAAATTGAATGTGAATTTTTTAATGATTATCAGTTTCTCTTCAGGACTGAAATATTTTGCATGGTAAAATGTTTCAAAACTTTTCTACGTTGGACAGCTCATAAGTAACTAATTTATTATATTGATATATCATAATCAAGTCTACAAAACAGAAGGGGAAATAGAAGGAAGGATCACACACCACTTATATTACCGGGTATTCTCCGGACCATCATCCAAAATGGGATACTCAACTACAGTTTTAGGATTCACTCTAACAGGTTGGTATACCAGTTTTTTTCTTGTCATCTTCAAAAAATAAATGGATATAGAGTGTTTCACACGAGATGAAACTTTCTTAAAGATAAAAATACACCGGTGTAAATTTTTATTACCTTTGATAAACCCTTCGCGTAGTATTATTTCCCTACTGACTTTTATGTAATTTTAAAAAGCTATTAAATTCAGGTAGAAACCAACCCCACTACCGCAATTACGTATCTTTTTATGGTTCCAAAGCACGTGAGAAAGAATTTTTGTTCTTTAAGACTTTCCTAAAGAGTATCTTCAAGACACACAAACAAAACAATCGAAAAGGAAACCGCAAAAAGCAACAAAAATAGTAACCCACTCCACTATATTCTGAGTGTGCTCTCAAAGAACATGGACACTGCAGCTATCTATTTTCCAATAATTCCGTTTTCCTTTTCTGGGTTTATTGGTCTCTGTTGCATTTTACTGATCTAAATTCCATACCACAAGACCAGGGAGATGAATGTAGTGTGTATTTTTTTATTGAACCTCAAGGAATTGAAATAGAAGCTAGGAAAAAAACTGTTACAATACTTGTGGTCCATTTTTATTGCTTGTGAAACATATTTCAACATTGCATTGTTTCAAAAATACTTTCAAATTTATTTTCTTCTTGAAATTCAAGGCTACACTTGATAAAACCGCACACAAGATATTAGCGCATCGTATGTTTTAAGAGATTTTTTATTAAAAATATATGTTTGTCTGTACGTCTTAAGTCTGAACTCAACCAACCAACCGAACCCCCTTTAAATTTATCCTACGTCCTTTTCTTCTTTCTTTTACGTATGTTATGTGAGTCGTTATCAACCATGTACTCATAAACTATTTGGTATGTGTTTTCTTTCAAGTGGACAAAGCATATGAAGTAACCCAAAAAAAAAACATCTTGCTAACCGTCATCGTCATCATAAGACAAAATATCAGGCTTTTTATTGCTTTTGATACGACGATGAAAAAGAAACTTAAGGTCCGAGTCCGACAGTTCCTATTATTTTTCTATTTCCATTTGTAACCCTACTTAGTTGACTGTCAACTGTAAAATAATAATAAAAAAGGCATTTTTTTACCCTCTCAAGTCCAGTCTCGTCCACTACCAACCAGTATTTCCCCTTATAAATAAATGTAAGTATGTCAACAAACTGCATTATAACTTCTACAATTACAAAGTACAACATGCCATGCGACACATTTACTTGGTCCAAAAATGCCTTCTCTCTCCACTAAAAAAGCTGAGTGTATGGATTCTGATCCAAAGCGACATTAGTCAAACGCACATTTCACTGACGGCATAGTAAAGTCTTGTTTTTTCCTCTTCTTTTACTAAACAAACCAAGAAGAGTTCATAAATCAAATGCTCAAACTGCTGCCATATGTAAGTATGTACATACACATTACATAACGTTTTTTGATATCAGACGGAACAATCTCTTTAGAGAAAATAGAATGGTAATAAAAATAAAATGTATGGATGTTTGGATGGAGATGGAAGGATTTTTTTTTGGGATATTTGAGCCAAAGAATAAAAAAGGGAACAAAAAACCGGGTACAAGAATGTAAGCCTTAAGTTCAAGTTGTGTAATATAAAGGGATATAATGATGAGGAGGAAAAAGACAATAAAAATGGGCTTAACTACCTTCTCTACGTCTTTGCTTAAATAAATAGTCAAGTCAGTGAACAGGAGATCATGTGACGACGACTTTTTGTAGTTTGTGTAGTACCAGTACCTGCTATTTTTAGGTACTCTTCATTTTGGTCTTCTATTTCTATTATGGGATAGTAATAAGCTTTTGTTCTTCTTCCTATTTTATTTTAAGAGACAAAATTTTACCTTCAAAATTATTAAAGTTTGGTTGTTGCACTCATGGTTGTTTGAGAGACGCGAAGATACTTGAGTTTCAGGAAGAAGTAAAAGAGGACAAATACAACTTTGGAAAGAAGAGTCCCCCAAAATAAAAAAAGGCTTAAAGTTTTTAATAAAGTTTTTTTTGTTTCTGAGTTGAGTTTTCCTGAGAACAAGTTGACGTTGACATTATTAGGAAAGACTTATGGTCTGTTGGTATGCTATGTGTAGAGGAGTAGTGTTGTGTTGGACAAGCTATTTTGAGAAGAAAGTTTGTTTTTTTGGGAAGAGGAAAAAGTTATGATGACGAAGACGAGGACGACGTGTCTGGTGGGTGGCGGTGGTAAAAAAAGAAAAGAAAGACAAAACAAAATTGTTTACTAGCTTTACTTTATAAGACGGATATAGATGGTTGTTGGTTGAGGAAGAAGTTTTTGGCAAAGGAGAAGAGCAGATGATGCTACCAAAATAAAACAGAAGAAAAATGTGGAAAAGTGTCGCCAAAATATTTTTGGATATGTTTTCATATAGGTATGTTGTGTGTATAGAAGTAGCTTTTTATCTTGATCAAAAAAGAGGAGAAAATGATGATGATAAAGAGATGAGGAGGATCAGAGGATGGAGATGATGAAGTACGGTATTTCTTATGTCACCTAAGCTCCTTCAACAAAACTATGTGTGTAGAAAATCTCTGTTTTTGTGCAAACTTGAAAAGGAGACTGCTCACTTTTCATTCTGCTTATTATTTTGGAGAAAAAATGTAAACTGTGTTTCGTCATTTATGAGGATGATGGGAGTATCAGTTTTCGGGAAAGGAGAAGGGAAAAATATGAAAATGTCAACCCGCAAAATATAATAGTGAGCAAATGTAGGAAAAAAGGGAAATTGTAGAAGTGTATGGATGATTGAGTTTGGAGTGTATAGCTATTATGTTTTGAAATTTGAGGAGATGATACTGTACTTATATTTACGTATTTTTAAACAAAATACTGAGTAGAATAGGTCATTATTATTAGTTTGTTGTGAACTGGTAGATCTGCCGCAGCTGCAGTACTCATGATGATTATTATGCTTTTGTTGAATAATTGGTAGCGGTGACTGTGACGGTGACAGTCAGTCAGTAGGGCAAACTATGTCTGTCCACTTGAAAAGATCATCTTGAAAAAGAAGTTTACAAAGGAAAAAAAAAGATGCAATTCATCTTTCATGTCTCAACTTCAATAAGCTACAGAGCTACAAATAAGGTACAAAGTGGGTACAAAATACAAGTAAAGGGGACTCTCTGCCTCATTTAGCTTGACGATTATTGTCACACTTTTTATAATTCTTTTCAATAAGATTAGGGGAAAAAGGTAGCTGAATGATTTAGTTGGCAGTGTAGAAGCAAAGAAAAATTTGTTCAAAAATTTAATTGTATTTCAAACTCAAAGGCTATGTATGTGTGAAGTGCAGTGTAAATTAAATGCTCATTTGATTTCTATGAATTTCTAGTAGAACGCTTTATTGGCTAACGAAAAGTTTCTTCAAGTTTATTTTGATTTTATTTTATTTTTATATTTAGCTATACGCTATTTATAGTATTTTGTATAGTTTTGGAATTACGGCAGTATAACAGATTAGTTTATGTTTACAGGTTTTTTTGAGTAAGCAATATAAGATAGTGATACTAATTTAACAAAAACTTATCGTAGAACTATTTTTCAACATTTTATTTTCAGTTTTATCCTTCATTATTGCAGTTTCAAATTCCATGTGTGTCGTTTCTTTAAAAATCGATCTACTGCGTTACTCTCCAAATTTCATTGTTCTCTTCTGTTCTTGTCATAAAAAGCTGGTCAGCTAGAAATGTACATATCAAATCTAACTATAATATATATCATTTAAAAAATCCCCAGCACTCCTGCTGCCTTTATTGCAAAAAAACTCTACAATGGTTTGAAATATTATATTTTTTACTGCCACTATGCCACTGTGCTAGCCAGACCAGGCTCTGCTTTATTCCTTCGTTTTTGATCGCATCACAAAATATTTTTGTGGGATGAAGAGAAGATGAAACGTTTCCATTTTGCTTGCTGCCAGCAGTTTGCAGATCACTGGGTCACTTTGAGAGACATTCTTATCCGATTCAGCCCACCAACCCAACTAAATAAAAAAACGCCATGCTGCTGCGTGCATGACTTGACTTGGTTTTTCTTTTGGTCTGGGTCTCCTCTCTCTGGTCCTCTAGGACACATTATTATTATAAAGTATTTTATACAAAAGCATCTCGGATTTTTCCTCTTATGTACATCCCAATTGGATACGGTTTTGACCCATGTCCAATCTCATTTCACCCGACTCGCTAAACCTTCAAAGCACTCTTTCTTTAAAAAAGCAAAGCAAAAGAAAAGAAATCTCTTCAAAGTTCTTTTTGGCTTCTTCACCGTTACATCCCATCATGCACAATACCTTCACAATCCACACAGAGATTATTCCCTTTACCAATTGGGAACACCAACACGCAAGAAATTCCTTTGCCTTTGTAGTCTTGTAATGTTTGTGTCAGTAGCACACATTGCAGTTTTGAAATTAAATTTAAATGCATTGCTTTTGTCCAAAAATGGATTCTGGTCCTCAGACAGTCATACTTAATTATCTTGGTCAAGTGTACATAATTATTATGAGGATAATTACCCTTAATTTAAAAACAAGTTGAGAAATAATTAAGATGAGATAAAAAAGATTCATTGATAAAATGTACAGAATTAAAAGAGACTGTCTAGTCTACTTTATTCGCTCATCAAAAGAACCGCAAACGCCTACCAGATTTTTCGTTTTTTTAATTATTTCAAGCCAAGTAACGACAGTTTGTATCAGCTTTAAAGATGCAGTAGTGCATATATACTTTAAGGCTGATACAAACTTTAGACTGAGAAAACCGTTTATAGCTCCTTTTTACTTTTATACGCGTTGAACTTCCACATCCAAGACAAAAACAAATATTTTCTCCATTTTAGAAGTTTGAAACAATGACACAATACTCAACAAAACACATTTACCCCCGCAAACATTTTTATTTTTTTGTTTTCCACCTTATTTCTTCCTTTTATCTTTCCACGAGAGACATGATACAAGACACCAATTTATCTCCGGGCTATTTCCGGTTCTAAGTCAGGTACGTATTGTTTGGTGGCACACTGGAATGAAAAAAGATACGACTAGGTAAAAACGAAAACAGGAAGAAAAGCAGCGTCTTGTATTTGATAACAGCTTTACTATCTTTCTCAAGAAGTATAAATATTGCAACAGTAGAGCAGCAGTAGTCGTTCTGAAAAGAATAAATAGACAAGCTATTGTTTTTTGTTAGATTTTTTATTTTCGCATTCAGGCAAAACAAGAATAAGCGGTTATTTTTTTCCTATTTTCTTCTCACCGACTGTCCATATTATGCAAGCCTGCCTTGCCTCAATGCATGATGCTACTTTCCCCTGGAAAATCTTTTTTTTGGCAAGTTTATGTTATTATTACCCAACTTACACGGAGAAAAACTCTTGAAAGAAAAGAACATCTTGTATTCCCATCTCGAGAGAATAATAGCAATGTTATCATAAACCAGAAAAAATGTATGTAGGTGAGTTTTTTGTGTGTTGACTTGAGTAGGCGTCCAGTCCAGTTTCAGTTAAGAATAGTCCAAACAAAACCGGGTCACATTCTTCCTCATTTTCTTCAACTCAACAGGAAAAGGGAAAGTTTTTAGAGATTTTTTTTTGCAATGTTGGCGGAGAAAGATATGCGTTTACAATTTTTGTTGGTGTGATGCTGGTGGTGGTGATGGTGTGGTATATAGAAAATAAATATGTTCCACATTTTCCTCTTGTCTTCCTGGTTCTAGTTTGGCCGTCGAAGGATATGCCCGCCTCCGCTTCGTTTCGCCTTCTCACAAAAATATTTATTTCCATTTTCCCTTCAACAACAACAAAAAAAAGTTGCATTGTGTGTTGTTTCTTTCCTCTATATCATATATACTAATATATCTATGTACATATGTTTTTTTTCAAGGAAAGCTTTACAAGAGATTTGCTACGCAAATATATTCATTCTTGACACACAACAGAAAACAGAGAGACTATCACAGTCACAGTGACAAACAACCTTTGGAAGGAGAAAAAAAATCTTACGGATTTTTTCTCAGGATTCGTCGGAAATCCTTTTTTCTTGCATGTTATCATCCTCCTCATCCGTTCCAACTGCTTGTTTTGTTTGTCGCCTTGAGCAAGCAAGTAAAACCTACAAAGAAGACAAGTCAAGTCACCAGGCCCTTATAAAAATAAAGGGGTTTTCAAGAGATCTCTTTCTCTTTCTTCACTACTGCCCTGCTGGTCTGGTCTACTCTATTTTAAATTGTTGTAAAATGCACTGCATCTTTACCCAGTTTCCTTACACTATCAAACCAAACCAGCTCCACTCTAAAGCTCACTAGCTCGTTTTCACTTTTTCCCCATTATTATTACTTCTCCAAAAAACTGACTGTTATTATTACTTCCACTGGAACAACAACACGAGGAATTATAACATGAGCCTACATTCTGCCTGGTCTGCATTTACTGCTATTGCTTGAGAGACTTGACTTGACTTTTTCCAGAGAAAGATTTATGGTCCGAAGAGAAACTGGCGAGGAAAAAGTGAGAGAGAGAGAACCCAAAAAACCCGACAAAACTCTTATAAAAAAAATAAGGAACGTTTTTGGTACCTAAAATTTCCTTACAAAAAGGTTCATATAGATCCATCCATGATGTGTCCTATGAACTAGCTTTCATCATTGTTATTCTCTCGGTCCGTTTACCCCTTTCTCTCTATTCATTGCAAACATGCACACACATACTTTGTGTTTATATATCTTTGTGTGTGTGTGTGTGTGTTGCGTAATAATAATATCCCCTTTGGATATGAAATAATAACACCAAAAATAGAAGCAGACACACACTCACATTAAATGTTAGAGCATGTATGTATGTATATGTAGCTCAGCTAAGCATAATAATAACTTGCAGACAAGGCACACAGCAAGAAGTCACGTTGTTGTAATGATAATAATTGTAATAACAATTGTCATCATGATCATCTCTCACATAGCTTGGATTAGTATGGTATGTGTGTGCGTGTGAAGAAATGGAGAAAATTTTCATTTTCATTTGGTGTTTTTCTAGTAATGTAGCTCATGTGATCAAAGTGAATTCACATCACACCACGACTTCATCGTGAGTGTTTCTACTTAAGTAATTGTAATGGTAATACTCGCTCATCAACATCTTTTTCAATTGTCGCCAAACAAAACTAAGAAGAGATGTGTTAAATATGTATGTTATAGAGCTAGAGGCGATGTGATGGTATGGCCGGGCGTATGGTGGTGGTGACAAAAGTAATTGAACGCACGACTACAAAAATAAAATGAAATGCATGCAAAGGAATTGTTATCATTGTCATCTGGGAAGCAATTTTGATGATTTTTGGTGGTATGGTGCAAATGCAAAATGAGATGAGAATTTGGATGATTATTTTTATGGTTTCACGCGTCACAAGTGACATAAAAAATTATGCGTAAGCTTACATATTGGTATTGGCTTGAAGGTGCGTTTCGCGTTCTCAATACGTAATTGAGCAGTTTGGCTATATGCGTAATAAATTTTGCGTTTAATTAAAACTCTAATCATTTTTGGGTAGAAGGGGGTGGGGGCATGCAATGCAGAAAGAATGAAAAATGGAATAATGGGTATTGCATAATTAGTTACTTCAGAGAATATACGTAAAAGTTGCGGTTGGTCACTGTCATAATTACTGCATTGTATTGCACATAATGCAATGCAACAAAGAGCTTATTGAATTGAGTACATTTTTGGGGCTGTGGTTGTTGTGAAACAGATGCAGTTTATGGCTAGAAAGTGTACTAGACAGAAGAGAGATGTGCGTAGCATATTTTTACTGACAATAGACCAGGCCAGGGCCAGACCACAGCCAGCCGAAGCCGAGACATAAAAACAAAATTTAAAGGAATGCAGTAATGCAATAAAGCCACAGACTAATGGCATTAAAGCCACTGCATTCTCCTCTCTTCTATTCTCTAAAGAGCTCAATAATTAATTATTTTTCTTTTATCTGGGTTGCTTTTACAAAATAACTAAAAGTATGCTCCCATTTATTTTTCCAGGAATTTCCAAGAATATTTTATTTTACTTTGTCAGAATAATTTTCCAATAAAACATGACATAATGGCCTAATATCGACTGAGATTGACGTGATACACATACCATACCATACCTAACCAAAAGAAAAATCATTAGTGAATCGACTAAGTAAACAGGGGAATATCTTAACTTCCTTTTCCCCCATCCCCACAAAAATAAAAAGATATTCCAATTTAGGATATTACCCCCCGAGAAAAAATATTTCTCCTTCATTTTTATTTCCAACTAAAATTCTTCATTGCTATCCGGGTTTTTTTCGGTACATCACCGGAACCAATTGAGAATTAATCCATTATGATGACTACGAGGATAGCAATTTGTAGTAACATTTACACAAACCTTAATCGTTTTCCCTATCCAGAACAAAAAAACATACATATTTCTTTCTTTTTCATACATCAAATGGTTCATCCAAATAAACACTGACGTTCCATTTAAAAGATAGATGTTTAGAAAGATTTCACTTTCATGCACATTTTTGTGGTTTAGTTCCGTTTCCCCCTTTTTTACCAGTGCACAGTGCGCACACGGTTATATGTATCTTTCACTTTGATTTGGTATAATAAAATATACATGGCAAATTGATGTATGAAATGAAATGCGTGCGTATAAAAAAGAGACGAACACATGCCCAATATATTATTTTTGTAAAGGTTGATTTTTACTTTAAATGTCGATGTTATTGGTTTGATGGTGTCACACTGGTGGTTTGGTTAACCGTCACTGACACACACACGACAATACATAACGTCGCGTCATGTCATGGCTTACAGTGTAAAAATCAAAGAGCAAACCACACAACCACCCAACCAACCTTACTTACAACTTACACTTTTTTGCGTTTTTACTACATACGGTACTGGGAATACTAATAATGAGTATGAGAATCACATCGTTAAATTAGTGGAAATGCAATGATGTTAATGGTATTACTATTGCCCATGATGATGATGCCAAACTTCCAAAAAAACTGTCTCCAGAGAGCACTGAAAAAACTAATGTTTTTGGGTACATTACATTTTATTTTAGTTTTTTGTGTGTGAGGAAGCTTTGATGTGACCAATTAGACCTTAAATGTGCTCATCTCATCATCATCCAAATGGAGAATAAAAAAGTTTTGGGAAGTTTTTTTTTCTGGGAGAGAGCAGGGCACTAACACTCGCACTCTTGGTGGGTCGTCGTAAAAACAAAAAAAAGCAACTTTGTTTTTGTCGTCTTCTTGTTCAAAAATGTAATTCTGGTAGAGTTTGTTTTAGTAGGTCTCAGATGATGGGATGGATATGGAGAAAGTGAGTGCATCATTCTGGGATCAAGTGACACGTTTTATGTATCTTCAAGCTTGCTTATATGACTATGTATTTTTTAAATGTCAACATTGGTTCTAGACTGAAACGACTAGTTTTTACGCAAAAACAATCTTATTATCATTTTAGTGGTGGCGGAGGCGGATAACAAAAAACTGCCACGATTAAGTTAACTTTTTTTTTACCGCTGCTGTTGTTCTACCCTCAAGTTCTTTCTTTTACCCATATAATCATTATACAAAGCCATGCCACTTTATATTTGAATATAATCGGTAAAAATTATACAAAAAAACCCTATTTTTTTCTCTCCCAAAACGCACGCATACACTTCACCCACTTGTGCGTATGGCATGACATGGCGTGTCGCGCATATCTCTTTCAAGTTAATAATGTCTTTTGTGGCCTCCAGTCACAATTTCCCAGTTCTCTATATACACCAGCAGATTGAGAAGATTGAAAGAGATGCCGCCAAAAAATAATGAGAAGAGAGTGTCCTCCTTTTCATGTTCATTCCACCCAAACCAACCACTGTTGTGTCACCGCACGACGGAATATATATACTTTACATGGTCACCATTACCATTTATCGTTTATTTTCGTTTCCAGTAAAGCACCGACATGCCAAACTACCCTCCGGCTAATTTGTTCCACCATAAGAAGCTATTCTGCAGTGCATAATTATTATTACGATAATTACACAATACACATAAAATGATACCTCTTTTGGTGTCAAGGCACAACGTAGCCTTGTCATCTCCATATTTGGTGACATTTTATCGTTATCCTATGTCCCAACCAGACCTCCGTCCCCCAAATCCCCATTATCAAAATAGCCAGTAACCTGCTCAGATGCAGTCACTCAGGTAAAATCTGATAAACGGACTCATTTTCCAAAAAGCCTCATCACCATTACTAAACATTCTTTTTAAAAATACACCGTATTTTTTTCTGCATAAATTGGAAAGCTTTCACTCAGTCAACCAGTCAAATTCACAATGAGAAAGCCGCCTCTACAATAACTTTGATGATGATATGATACCTTATCCGTATATTTCCGTTTTTCCTTCAAAAAAGCTCTTAGGCATTCATTCATTTTCCTTCCATTTCCCTTCCATCTTCCTTATACACATGGTAAAAGGTGCATACATGACTGAATGAATGAAACAGAATGGAATGGACCCATTTTCTCATAAAAGCACGTACACACACTTACTTGCAACAATGCACTTTTCCCAATTTACTAACTTCCTCTTTTCTCAAATAGCTCAAAGGAAAGTGCGATGAGAGAAAAAAAACATCGTTTACCAACTCTGCTAAGATGATGATGATGATGATCATGTGCCGTGATTGTGATTCCTTCCGCTTTTTACCTTCAGTTGCATTTCATTTCTATTTATATATTTCCAACCAACAAAATTGCATTTTTGGTTCTTTTCTTCAAGAAAAAATTTCATTATCCCACCTTTTAGCGTCACACATGCCTTAAAAATACTACGCATCACAAAGCCACACATTTTTCCATGCTCCTCTTGCAAAAATGTATACCTATCTATCTACCATTTTTTTATTCTTCATCATTTGTTCCACCATTTATTTCTACATATTTTTCCCCTGACACAATCCAATAATATATCGTGTTGCATTTTCCATTGTAGCTGTTTAGCGGTTTTTACCTACTGTTCATTCACACAGTCACATTTGTCATTCTCCTTTACATTCTACCAAGCAAAAGCCATCCATCTACCTTCCTCTATATTGCGTCTCCTCAGGAGAAAAATATTTAGAAGGCGATTTATATCCTTAAAATAAAAAATGCAGTGCACTTCCTTCCACCCAACTTCCCCTCCAATTTTTTCCCATTGATTTTCATTCTACCTTCATACATTTTATATTACTACCTGAGCGAGTTATCTCTGCTGTTGTGTTGTGTGTCCCCTGTCGTTTTTTTCCTTCTCTCCAGCAAGCAGAATCAACATTACTCAATCCACAATTCATTCGCTCACTCACGTGCGCATTTTCTTCTTCAACTTCTTCGTGTTCTCTGCCTATCCATCTTTTTACATTCAATTCAATTCAGAAAACAAATCAATCTAATAACATATTTTTTCCGGGACGTTGCAAGCAGCAATTCAAATGAAAATGAATGTGATGTGGCTGTGGTGCTGCTGCTCATTTTATTATATTATTATTGTCCTTTTTTGTTGCATTGCATTGCATGCCTTCATTACTTACCAAACCAACACCGGAGCTTAGGAAAAGAAAATGCGATAAATATCAGTACACATTTTTCTGGTGCAGTGCAAATGAAGACGCGACATGTAATATAGATAGTCAACCTGTAAATGAAAACACACGCACACATTCATGTACAAAACTCAACAGCAGCAGAGAAAACGACAAGGTGCAAGCAAGCATGGCATGCATTTTCATAATCTTCCATAAAATATGCCTATTTCTCAGTCGGTAGGTTTTTAGAGTTTCCGCATAATAATAATCAGACAATCAGATAGAAAGATAGTTGATTGTACGTTTCTTGATGATATTGATGATTATGATGACTAAAGAATATACTCGTATAATACAAAAACAAGCGTTTATATGCTTAACAAGTAATAATGATACCTTTTCACAGCCAAAAAAAGAAAGCAACAGCGGCAAAAGCTATACTACTGCCTTGTCATGTCATGTCGTGTTTTCTCTTTTCTCGAGTTTCAGTTGAAGTCCAGCTCAGCTCATGTCTAGTATGTTATCCTATCTATCAATAAATTACTACATGGGCATATTATACATTTATTTTTCGGAGGAAGGAAAGGTTTACCCAATTCGTCCTCCACCCTACATATTATTTCCTATCATATCACATCCCACTAGACAAAATTATATTACGAAATGTGACAGGTGTTTCATTTTCCCTTCCCAAGTCAATTCTGTTTTTCTCCGGGTTTGTTGCACGGTTTCCTTAATGTGTTTATGTGTATGTGGCAATTTTCTAAGTACTATTGCCTTTCTATCTATCTACCTACGCATTTTCTATACATTTTACACGCATAACTATTTGATGAACACACCAACAAAGGCTTAGACGTCTACTACTGTGGTGATAATGATAATCGGATTGCCAAGTCATCAAGTATCGTTATCATTATCAAGTAAGATGTACACATACATAGATAGGTACCTATACAAACAGAAGAAAAACATGCATTGGGCTTTCCCCTATGATGTTAAACTTGCAAATGTATACATTTCATTTTGTATTTAATTTTAACTTAACAAATCTGTAAACGTAGGTATTTATACACAAAAATACAGGTGTAGTTTATTAATTTTTTGCACGTGCGTAGATACGTGCAATAACATACACTGATAGAGCTAGTTGATACAAGAGTAACAAGGTAAAATCCAATTAGCCAAGTAGAAATAATGACGAAGACGCTGCTGGAGGATATTTCTAGAGAAAAAATAAATAAGAAAAGAAAATGACTATATCCGACTAACAATAGGAAAGAATGATGATGATAAGAGAAGAAAAAAAACTAGTGTACTTTCATAACTTCATGTTTTTCGTTTAGATACTTTACATGTCAACCAACAAAAATTGTCCCCACACACACATGTCCAAAATGTGTGTTTGTGGGGGTGGATTGATACTGGAGGCAACATACCTACCTACCTGTTTGAGAAGGTAAAGCTTTTAAGATAAAGCATTACACACACATCAAACAAGAAAACCGGAGTATGTACCTTCTTATTTTTTTTGTAATGTAAACTGCGTACACTAAACACATATATACCCCAAGCTGTAACGTAACGTAACCCTTTAAGACTTATGTAACACAACAAACTAAACTACCTTGCGTACTGGCATGTTGATGGTTAAAATTGGATTAAAATCTTGCTGCTTTCTCCTCTTCCTCCTCTACAACAACGACAACAACTGTATATTATCGTCATTATGTTCTCAAGTCGTCACAATACATATATGTCACGCTGCTCTGCTAAAAAAACGTATTACCAAACAAGCTTGCTTGCTTGGCATTGTGATAACCATGCAATATAATATTTTTTCTCGTCTTGACATTTTCAAGAGAAAAAATAAAAGGAAGCTTAGTTGACTTGATTTGAAAGAAAGGTACTTTGTCATATAAGTCAGGTAACAATAATCATAGTCATTACTATATGTAGGTAGTTAGCTTTGTATAGAGATAAGGTGTATAGTGTATAGTATAGATAGCTTTAACCAAAAACTTATCTGAATTTATCATAGTACCTAAACATTAAGTATATATAGTTAGGTATATTTGACTTTACATGTTTTGATCCATGCATATGTATGTGCGTCCACTATACTTTTACTTTGCATGACAATGACAAAAAACAGTCATTTAAGGAAAGTGAGTAAGTACGTATATTATATATAAACCATATGGTTGACAATTTAATATGGTGATGTAATGCTGTAATTTATACGAGGTAGTATAATGAATAATAGGTTGTGTTATTGTTATACAAAAAAATAATAAGTTGTCTACTTGACTGTAACACAATACAACATGGGATTATTGCATGAACAAGCAAATGACATCCATGAAGGTATAAAGGAAAGAAAATGGGTTATTATCATGCAAATTTTTTCCAGAAGAAAAAAAATAAGAAAAAAATTAATCCAAGAAAAAAGCAAAAAAGTAAAGCAGCTTTTACGGTGACGATGAAGAGAAGAAGTTGTGGGTGATTGTTGTGTGTGTGAAACAAGTGGATGCATTGAAGAATGTTTTTTTTAAGAGTAAAGATTTTAATTTAATTTTCTTGAGATATTCATTAAAATAAGCTTGTTAGCGTTGCTGGATATGCTTTTTATCGTGTGGGAAAAAGAATATGATGGGCTTAAAATGAGAAAAATGGCAAAATGTCTAGTTGTCCGCTGAACGTCCAGAAAAGAAAATCTTGAAATATTGAAGGGATTAACCTTAAAAGGGAAACGCGTGGAAAGTAAAGACACTTTTAATATTTTATTCTGAGAAAATTGCATAAAAAGTTGACAATCGATTTTACACGGACATCCCAATAGACATGGTACACTTATAATCACGTCATTTCCACAATAAATCCTTAAAGAACCTGAGAAGATTCCAAGAGAAATCAAAAGTCAACTCGTTGAAAAATTTATAGCACAACAGGACAAAGGCATATGATGAATTTAGAACATAATGACATGACATGACCATCATTTTTCGGAAGGGTTATCTCCAAATAATTCAATCCGAAGAAAATGGAGTTGTAAATTTTCAAATATGTATGTAAACTCGTCTGACAATTCTCCTCCACCACTACCACCGGAACAAAATAATCCATTTCATTGTTCATTTTACTTCGTGCAAACAACAAGTAAACTATGCAAATGAGTTATCTTCTTTATGTATCCCGTCCCCTTTTTACCCGCTACTCTAAAATTACAAATGTAACTAAAAAACACAAGCCCATCATTTTCATTTAGTTTTCAGTCGGGGTGGGTGACCATTCTCCTGGAAAATTGACAAATACTCATTTTGTTTTGTGCGTTCGTTTCTTCTTCATTTTGAAACAAGGAGGTCTCTCTCAAAATATCCTAATGGCTCTCTGGAGACTCCGGGAAAAGCCGGCGGCACAAAATGTGTACGCATTTTATCATGCTATTCATCTGGGAATCTTCTTTTCCATGTTGTTGTTGTATGCACTGTGCATAATGCATTGAAGCGTGCATGCATGCAATGCAAATAATGCAAACATTGTGTACTTTTTATCAAATCACACAATAAGGCCATATCTCACAATCATCAGAGAGACTTTTAGAAGAAGAAATCCATGCTGCAGCAGGTCGTTATGTTGACCTAATGGATAAAATGTACGCAGGCATACAAGAATTTTCAATTTTGAATTGGGTAATAATTTTGGTAAATAGAAAATACTTCATAAAAAACTGGTCTGTTGTGAATTATTGTCTTTCTGCTTTGCTGAGGGTCTTATATTTTCCAGCGGGTTTGGTTCTATCATCATCATTCTCTTTGGATGTATACTGGATTGGATAAGATTACAGAGCCGGAACTAAAATGGCGCGAAGACTGAAAAAAACTCTAAATGAAAGGGTTTTTGTCAAATATGTATAATATCAAGTCAGGAACAGGAACAAATATGGAAATATGAATGTGAATTGGTACGGTGTCGTGGTTTGGTGATATGTCATGAAAAATGCATCCATGATTGGTTGCCTGTTTGCATGTGTGTTTATTCATCCGTGCAATATGTACGTATGCTTGTGTGCGTGTACAAGTTTGTGTATCCTCTCATAAAAATACAGTGCAGTGTAATAACGTATCATTCACCAAAAATTATTTCCGGTTCATCAGCCAAACCTTTTCAAAATAAAAAATAACTGTTATGTATTTTTTTATCAGTGCTGATAATATCTTTTAACTTGAACAATTTACGGATAAAATATTTAAGCTTTTAATTTTAAAAATTCGTAGAATCTAAAACCCTTAATCTCAATACTCAACCCTTTCCTTTCTTCGTACTCACCACAAAAGCAAAATAAAATTGTGCGAATTACCTTTTCAAGATTTACAATAACAAAATATGTAACACGAACAAGGTAAAATACATAACACACGGAAAATAATAAAAAGTGTTTTACTTTTGTAGTTCTTCTGCTTTACCGGCTGTAAATTCTTTAGAAGCTGAGTAAGGACGTAGGACCCCTCAAGGCGTGGCTTTGACCTCGCTCACTCGCAAAATATCTTGAGCATCGAGGAAAATTTTCTATACTTTTTTTGTATTTTTCTTGATCTTCACTTACTTTTCACGTGAAGGATATGTAATGTAATATAATTGTATTTTTTGATGGTGTCATGATCCTCATCACCATTATTTTACACGACACGACATACACACCACCATATTCATGCGTGTGTGTGCTGCTGTAAACTTGAGGCAGAAGAAAAGTGAAGTGAATTACTTTTTTATTTCGTTTCGTGAAAAAAGTATGTATGACCATCACTACCACCATCACATCACCATTGCTATTGATCATGTCATGATGATAATATCATGTCAAGTCATCAAAGAAGGCATATAACCAGAAAAATCTGCTCGACATTTTTTTACACTGAGATATATAGACAGACAGCGGCAAATCATGGTATCATGTGGCGTTTTATGTACATTTGAAATGGAAAGGATATGGTGTGTATATTAAAATATTAATGCCTTCATATTTCATTTTTTACACCGTTTTTTAATGTCGTATTGTTCCTCTAACACTTATCCTAAAAGACGAGAAAAATTAGATTTTCATTTAAAAAAGGAAGAAATGTATTCCTTTAAGCTATTTTTTCTCAGTGTCTGGCAGAAAGGTGAGGTTTTTCTCTTCTGCTACAATTTCATTTTTTCCTTAAACGAGCCATTGTCTTTTTTATACTTCTCTCGTTGCAAAAAAGAATTGAATCTTCTGCCGAATCCTCTCTCTCACCTGTCTGATATTTTCTTCATCTTCGTGAATCTCCCAAAGTGTAATAGCTTATATTATTGCAAAAGAAGATGTCCATTTTCACTTCAAAATTCCTATCCTGCGTGTCTGCCTGGCCTTTCATCTACTAAAATATGCCCCTTTTTAAAAGAAAAAACCCAAGTTTTCTTTATGTTATGACTCCATTGTATTCAGTCAGTATGGTTATTACTCTATTCTCTTCGCTGATTGTGTGAACATTGACGAGTGTGCGGTATGGATCTTCTTTGCACTTCACACATCTTCTCCATCCATCCACCTCCATAAATGTCTCTCAGTGCAAAAATTATTGCGAAAAAAATGTAACGAGCGTAAGCAGCAGCCGAACATAAAAAATATGAGAAACGCACACTCTTTTAACAACACACACGCATCAGCAGCAAGATAACAGATATATGTATTACTTATATTTCCTATTGTTTGAGTTATGCAGCAGCAGCCAAAAAAGAATCGAACAAGAATATGGAAGCTCTTTTTCTACTTTTTTAGTATTTTACCCTTTTATGGATTTGCGTGCAAAAAGGTTAGAAAAAATATATTGCGTGCTCTGCTTGCTTGCTCCGTAACATAAAAATCATAACGTAAATCTTCCAAAAATGACAAGAACAGGCCATAGGAGAAAAGTGTATGGCCTGAAGGAATAAGTACTGTGTGGTGGCATGGTGCTCTCGGTGGAGGTGGTTATATGGCATGGCATGACATGATGTCATCTGGATAAAAAACCAAAATACTTTTTTTTCTGTCCACCACACAGAAGAAAAAAAATTCTACCCAATTCTATCCTTTAACTGACAAGATAACAATAGAAAACAGATTGCCAAAAAATATGTATCTAGATATATTACATGACATGCCTACATACCAATCTTATTCGCTCGTTTACTCAAGAGAAAGGCTTAATGTTTTTGTGAGAGGAGGACAGCGCGATGAGAATGATGAGGACGATGAGGATAGCGATGTGATGACTAAAACGTGTGTGTAGAGATCTCCAGAGGGCAAACCTTGTGAAGAAGAAGGAGATTATCTGTGTTTTGTGTTGTTGTTCTGTGTACACTACAGATTTCCCTGAAAATTCCTTAATATTTTATTATGTTTTTGGTGATGGTGGTGGTGTTTGTATATCAGCAACTTCTTCAGCCTTACCAGCAACCAGAGCAGAAGGAAGAAGATAAAGCAGAGCAAGAGCATCAGAGAAAAAAAGATTTATGTGTTTGCTCCATTGCTTCTGCTTCTTCTACTTCGTGGTAGAAAATAATAAATACACAGCAGGAGAGTTTATCTTCTTCTTGAGAGAGAAGATGAGTGTGTGTGTGAAAGAGAGAGAGAGAGAGAATGTGTATATCTGTCTATCTATTATTATGTGTACAAGTTGACTGACCTTTTCAGTTGATTTTCTCTGAAAATCGTCCTTTCCTCTCTGAAAATCAGCTAAGCTATTTTGCTAAGAAGGAGCAAAGAAGAAGCCCTAAAATGAGTTGGAGGTCACGCATGCCATGCCACATCCTCTTATACTTTGTACAGTAATATGGACATGGACATGAAAAACGCAAAATGAATATCTTGATAAGAGTTCTCAGCTAAAGAGAGCGCTTTTCTTCGTGAAAATGAAACATTATTTGTATCAGACAGGCAGGCCACAGGATAGAGTTGATATCACAATGAGAGGAGAAGAATGTGTTTATCGCCATCTCTGTCTATAAGCTTTGTTGTTGTCATATTGTCATTTTTATCCGAAATGTAAACAGAAAAAGCGAAGAAAATGAAAATGTATGTATTTACATCGTTTATGTCCGGTGTATTGTATGGTGATATGATATGATCCGATCACGTCATCAGGCAACAAAGCAAGAGAAAATGTCGCTATTTCCTGTTTGGATTTATAGTATACATGCTTGATTATATGTGTGGGGTAAAAAAATGAAACAAGGCTTGGATACTATTGTATTATATGGATTGGCTTGTATGCGTGTAGACATTGTTTGAAGTTTTGTCATGTTTCTTATGTCGTGTCTCTTGTTTGTCTTCAGAAAATTCATAAAGGCTTGTCGCTGTCATTATCACCATTCACCATTATCTTTACATTGGGGGTATAGACTGTCGATTAGCTCAAGAAGTTAAATACGGTAAAGGTGATACCTGGAATTTATATTAAAACTGATAATACTTGAGTTAGACAGTTCTGGATGTATCAATTGACGTTCTAAACTAAATCTACGGACTACATGGCTATCTCAGTGACCTGTCGAGTAAGGGCGATAATTCGTGGAATGAAAACTATTTTAATGACGTATATTTGGCACAAATCTAAAAATTTTGTATAAATTCACTAATACTTCCTACTAAATTCTCTCGATTTTTATCTTTCCTTCCACCCTATCACACTTTAACGTTTAACATCTTGTAAAGTAAACTCTGATTGGTCAAAGTTTTGAATATTTACTCTTACAAAACTCTTAGATGATTTAAATGGATTACATAAATGTACATCAAAGGCCATACATAAAATTGATAAGCTCATTTATATCATATCGATCTCTTCCTTTCTAAATGACATGTGTAATGTAATGATATGGTATACATTTCCTAAACATTTCCATCTCTATCCATTCCATCTCCTCGTCCACTTCGGATTTCTTC
>JAQFXM010001293.1:0-33912 GCA_034693345.1 Entomobrya multifasciata
CGAAGTTATGGTTGTTGTCTCCATGTAGAAAAATACCGATAAAATTTTGTGAATATTTAATTTGAAATCACCCTTAACGCATGGTTTGTTTTGACTTTTGATTTAAAGAGCTACGCATAGCAACTATTTAATTTTTTCAGTGCATGAGTATAATGTTTTTATGGATTTCAATCATAATTTCATGGCTGTTATTATAATAAATTGACATTAGAACGAAAACCAGCTTCCTTTTCTTTTTATCTAAAAATTCTATCATTTACCTGCTACACGAATCTATACACAAAATAAGGCAAGTAAGGCTCTTGAAAACGCCTTTCGGGTTAAAACGTTTACAACGCTCAATATCAGTTTCAAAACGTCAAGTTAAAAAAAATCTTTCATTTTGTTCATAAACATCGGCTGAGATGGGTCCTGCACACGTACGTACGTGTAAAATTCAATTTAAAAAATCTAAAATAGCTTAATTTAAACATTAAAAAATGATCACAGGCAAAAATGATAACCTTTGTCATGAAGCACCTACCTGACACGAATAAAAACAAAATGTTTAAATCAATTAGCATATACATACATACTGATCGATAAAAATTGCACGCCTAAATCTTTTCAATATTTCATAAGATGCATAGTAACTAGCTGTTGTTATAAGTCATTATCCTCATCTTACTCCAGTTTGGAGTTACATGCGGTGAAATTGAGGTGGACTATTAAATCGAGAGCTAATTTTGTATGCATAGCATGTTTCTTATTTAATAAACAGTTGAAATAAAAACGTAAAATTTGCATAACTATGCGCTATATTTCGTAAACAAAATTTACATACTGCGTCATTGAAATAAATTTGTTCATAATCCATGAAAAATTAATCTTTATACATACACTCCCACCCAACCACAAACGCACATATTGCTCCTAGAGATTTTTTTCCCAATTTTCCTCAGAGCAAGAACCATAACCATGGTCAACGTAGTCAACAGAAAAAGTCCAGACAATAATAAAAAAGTATCTAATCACCAATATACATATAGGTATTAATCAAACTGGGCATGATATTAATATCAATGAACCCAATGCAATAATTGCATTGCTGAAAGTATTACAAAAAACTCGATCTTCATGAAATGCTGAAATTAGCAAGTACCTTTCGCTACTTAATCACTCAGTTTGACAAGAGTTCGTATATTATGTCGCAGTTTATAAATAATTTTACGCATCATTTTATGATAATTGAATGCAAAATGTCTCGGGTAATTTGCCAAAAGTTAGCTATTAAATCAAAACCAAATTTTATTTTCAATCAATTAAGTTTTACACGAATGCCTAATGGCTTTGGTAGTAAAACCAGTCCAAAATCAACTTCAAAATATTTTTCCTTTGGAATTTCGGGATCCAGAGATACTGTCAATTTTTGAAATATTCCAGTCAGCATCAAAAATAAAAAATCTTTTGCGAGTGGCTCGCCCAGGCAACTTCTCCTTCCAGCTTGAAATGCCACCACGTTTTCTTTCAAATTTGTGACATTATTTCCTTCAAGAAATCGCTCTGGTCGAAAATTCTGAGGATCACCCCAAATATGCTTGTCATTATGAATGTGATACAAATTGGCAATGTGTATCATGCCTTTGGGAAGAGAGTAACCATGGAAGTCAGTATTTTCAAGTAGTTGATGAAAAAGTCCCATAGGAACAGGAGATGAGTGACGAAGAGTTTCCAAGATCACTGCCTCAGTGTATGGCATTCTAAAAATGTAAACAAGATAAAATAAATGGCATTCAATAAAATATTTTTGTTTCATGTTTCATATTTCCCCAGATTTGATTGATTTTCGTCACCTTGACTTGTCCTCCAAAGAAGGATCCCTCTCATACCCAATCATTATTTCTATTTCCTCCCTCAGTTTATTTTGTACGTCAGAATTGAGAGCTTAAGTAGTACATCGACCAACTCAAAACACCAAAAATAGCACCCACTCCACCGATGAATATTTCACCGACAGTAGCCACGCTATTTGCGTATCCCCAATCTCCATAAAAACCGGAATTTGGAGGATGATTTTCAGTTTTTAGGTGATCCAAGTAGCTGTCTATCATGTGCCTAGGTTCACTACCCTTCATCCAGCTCCCTTGATTTTCTTGGAAAAGCTGCTCAAAAAAGTTATGTAAATTTTTACAGGCTTCGTTGAATCCATTGTATCCCGACCACTGCGGAGCCAAGTGCTTTATCCAAGGAGCAAAGAAAAGACCCGTCTTTCCAGAATATTGAAACCATTCCGCAAACGTGTTCATAAGCTCCACTACCCTTTTCGTGGAATACATATTTTCTTCATTATCCGGCCTTTTTCCGTTGACCAATGCTAAAATCATGCTGCTTGTCGCTTTTTCGAAAATTGGACGAGGAACAATGGTCGTTCCTGACTTAGCTTCAGATGCAAATCTTTCCACTACTTCTTGTACATCAGCCAACATAATGTTTTCAAAGTTTTTTGAGGCGAATCCGAATTGTTTAAGACTTTGCAAGCTAAATTTTCTCAATTCTAATGAGACTTTTCCATCAGTATGTACTATACCATTGGCTCCTCTGGACACCAAGTTAAATGTAGCATTTTTAAATTTCCCAGTAGAGACTTGCCGACTAAATAGCTCCTTCATAAGCTTGGAATCGCTAACTACCAGGGCGGGTCTATTTCCAATGTAGATGGTGAACAGTTTTCCGTGAATTGATGCCCATTGGGAAAGTTGCAGATGGGGATTCGTAACCATTTGAAAAACATTACCCACAAACGGTAGACCACGTGGACCCTTTGGTAAATTGAATGCTTTTTCGTTGCTAGCAATTAAGTACTGCTTGAGGTAATATAATGTCGCAATAGATGCAACTAAGACAATAAAAACTATCATCTTCGAGTGCAACTTAAAATTTCACACAAAATTGCAAGCAAATTTTCTTCAATTAATTCTTTTTAAAGTAAAGCTAAACGTAACGCGATATAGAGACTAAATTCGACATGCATTTGACTTGAAAGAGATGCAAAATGGAATTGAATTTATTGATATGCAATTCTGCGGTACTTATGCCCACGGCCAGAGATACGAAATACTTGGTGAATTGGTGATGGTTATGCTTTGAAATGAAATATGTTTTGCGAATATGAATAGATTTAGATTTAACAAGAAAAAATGCAAATTCAAATCGGTCCAAAATCGGGATCTGTCATAGATTGTAATCAATCAATATTTTTGGGACATCTCATCTCGGTAATGAAACAAACTATCTTGCTGATACTACAAATTAAGCACAGCTAATAAATACCTAAAACCAGTTAGTAGAATGTAATAATCTTCGCTTGTCAATAATTAAGTCATGAAATAATATGATCACCTTTTCATAAATTTATTAGATGCGTATGATGTGACTAGAAATTAGAAAGAAACACCTTAAAGATTTTTTCAACCCTTCTGGAACATATGTAAATAGATCGTAAATTATGATTTTATGGATTCATTTTTCCTTATTAGACAGGTTTCTTGCAAGTAAATCCGTGTAGCATTTGCGATAATTGCGATCCCATTTTTGGGGAAGATAATCACAATGTTGAATGTACTCAATATGAATTTAAAAACTTTGAATACAAAAAACAGGTAAACCTGCGGTGAAAAGATGCCAGAAATGTAACATGACATAAGTTTGATTAATAGCTTGAAATGATTATTTGAATGGAATTAGAAACTTAGATAGGCCGTTTTATACCAAACACTATTGAATTTTAGGCCTTGTTCTTGACCTTACCTTAACATTATCAAGTAGCCTTATTTCAACTCATGGGATCAGAATAATGTGGCGAGTGACGGCTTTAAGGAATTAAATCAATTAAGTATGAATATTATATTTAAAATACTGACTGGATTATGCATAGGGCGAACCTGTACGTAGTTGTTGCAGATTCAAATATAAGAATTATAAGTTGCATATCAGAAATACTATCTACGTAATAATTGTCCCAGTAAAAATTTGCCTTGTAAAAAGTATTTAGTCGTTTCAATGTATTTTGTTCAGGTCACTTTTTAAAATCACTATGTTTCTTGAGTCCTCATCTTCATCTTACAAAAAACTAGGTTGGATTTTAGATTTGTTTGAAAGTGATATCGTTGAAGTTCCCTTTTTTCTAAATACGTATTTGTTAGTTATAAAACATGCCAACATTTCAACTTGAAGCGTTCCATAAAGCAGTTAGTTTATTAATTGGAGTTCATGTTCCTATGAATTTATTAAGCGATGTCTCCTTTTTCGTCCAATTTCGGGGTTTCTGCCGTAAGAATGGCAACGGGTACTAGCGGAATAGTTCCAACAATAATTGGGTGGGACACCGAAAAATCGTTCATTCCGCAGCAACCTTCCATGGCTGCACAGATCTGTAACAACCAAAACCAGTTCAAGAAACTTTCAAGAAACTTTCGAATATTTAACTTGCCATATATAAACCTTACCGTAATTAAATACTCCATTTTCACAATGTCACAAGCTTCCGGATGTGGTGTGGGTGGAATACTTGGAGGAACGGTAAAGCTTACCTCCCAAGTAACGCCTTGCTCAGCTCCCATTCCTGGATGACCTGAACTTTGCAAGGCAATAGGATGCGTTCGGGAATGCCTTCCACGATAGCCGTATGCAGAAAGAGTCCATAATTGGGTAAGCGTGGCCGTTAAGGCATGGACGTTGTAGGTACTTGTGTTATGTACTTCAATGACACAAGGGATAACTTCTCCAGGAATGAATCCCGTTTTTGGCGTAAAGGATCTTAGAAAGCATGGCTGACTTGGACAACAACAACAGCCAAAAACTCTGGTGTCTTCTATCCGCATTGCCAATCCCGCCCCTGGAGTAATATTAAGGTCACACATTGTGAATATCGTCACCGGAAGAAACTCAGTTTTTTTGTCGAATTGGTACCAAGGCTTTCTGACTCTAGCCTACATACAAAAAAGGTCTTCGTTGGAGTGTGTCACACGTTACATGTATTGCAATATTTACAGTACTAGTACCAGCCTCAAAAAAACTTTTATGACAATTACTTCTAATCCATACTGAACGGAACCATTTTCAAAGGAACAGGTCACCGGAAGGGGTCTCGTTGGAACTTGAAAAGAGAAAGGGAAAATGTTGTCGCCGAATGGGATTTGGATGCGATTTTTACCATCTCCAAAGAGTCTCAAGGGTATATCAAAAAAGTCCTGGTGGCCTGTATAATAGTAAGTTTCATAGTAAGTTTCCGTTTTTCCATTTCGATGGCGGTGCCTGTGTTCTCGTTCCACCCAGTGTGTGTGGGCGAATCCAAAGAATCTAACTAGGATTTCTGATGATAATCGTAAAGAAGTAAATTACGCAAAACATAGCATTCATGGAATATTTTAAAAAATAGATCGAACATTTTTTTTTTAGAAATCTACAATTCGGTTGTATGTACCAGTTGTAGTTTCCTCTTCAGAAACGCTCAGGAGAACTTTTCCAGTTACTGCTTCTCCTGGCGAATACTGCCGTGTTGGGCTATCTAAATTGACACTAAGTACGTCAACACCCATTGAACAGTTTTAAAAAAATACCAATAATTTTGACATAAAAAATATTAAATTGACCATAACAAACCAAATATGAAATAGGAAACCTACAGCAAAGTTTCATGTTTCGGAATATTCAAGTTTTGTATGTTTTGTACTGATTTAATAAATAGCTTGACTCTTTGGAAACATAAAGTGACATAGATAAATGAATATATACTCTGTGTAAAGTGACATGATCATATTTTAATTTCAATATAAAAATCTTTTATACGCATAAAATGCAATGTCTGTCTTATCAATGTTTAATGGGTTTTGGATTTTGGAGGCATACATTTAATATTTTACGCGAAGACTTTTAAATGTTCATGTTACATACAAGATGAGCCTATGATGAATCTGAAGTCTGATGCTTGTGTTTCCAAAGAATCAAGTTTATAAATAACTTACAAAATGTTTACATAAGTTTTCTAGTTTGACTTTATTTCAGTCTTAGCATTTTAAATACGTTTAAATTATTGTACAAAATTTCCTGTTAACTTAGTTTAAAATGGGTGTGGACGTACTCAGTGTTAATTTAGATAATGCGGCACGGCAGTATTCGCCTGGACAATCAGTAAGTGGAAAAGTACTATTGAGCGTTTCTGACGAGGAAACTACGACTGGTATTGCCAAAATTGTTGCCCACAAAATATAACGTTGTACTTTTATAAGGACATTTTGTTGTTAATGTTCATATTTACTTGTATATCATCATCAAGAAATCTTAATAAGATTCTTCGGATTTGCTCACACACACTGGACGGAACATGAAACTCGATCCTCGTCAGACGACGATTCTCGAGATGAAATAAGTTATTATAAGGCTACAGAGTCCCTATTTAATATGTCGTTGGGACTCTTTGGAGATGGAAAAAACACCATCCAAATCCCACCCGGCAACAACGTTTTTCCATTTGCGTTTCAAGTTCCAACCAGACCACTTCCGGTGACCTGTTCCTTTGAAAATGGATCAGTTCAGTATGGACTGGAAGTAATCGTTAGAAAGCCTTGGTACAAAATAGACCCAAAAAGCGAATTTCTCCCGGTGACGATATTTACAATTTGTGATCTCAATATTACTCCCGGGGCAGGGTTGTCAATGCGGATGGATGACAGCAGAATATTTGGCTGTTGCCCTTGTTGTTGTCCTAGTAGACCATGTTTTCTAAGATCATTTACACCAAAAACGGGATTCATTCCTGGAGAAGTTGTCCCTTGTGTTATTGAAATACACAACACGAGTAACTATGCCATACATGCGTTGACGGCAACGCTTACTCAATTGTGGACACTTTTTGCATATGGAAGACATGGAAGGCATTTCAGAACACATCCGTTAGCTCTTCAAGGTATAGGTCATCCGGGAATGGCACCTGGTCTAGGTCTTACTTGGGAGGTTAAATTTACAATACCTCCAAGTATTCCACCATCACCAAATCCAGCAGCTTGTAGTATTGTTAAAATGGAGTATGTTATTATGGTACGATTTAGTTTTGCAAATTTCAAATGAAGCTGAAAGTTAAGAATTAATTGAACTGTAAAAATATTCAAATGATTTTGGCTGTTGCAGATCTCTGCAGCTATGGAAGGTTGCTGTGGAATAAATGATTTTGCAGTGACCCATCCAATTATTGTTGGAACTATTCCGCTAGTACCTACTGCCGTTGTTACGGGACAAACCCCGAAATACAACGAGAAAGGGGGCATTGCTTGATGGCATATAAGAACATGAAACCTCAAATAATTTTAGGCTAATGCAAGGCAAGGGTTAACTAAAATGTATTTAGCTGTGTGTATTGTTGTCAAAGAATCGAAATAAATGATACATACACACATAAATAAATTGTTTAAAAATATTACGAGCGTTTGCGTTTACATTAAATATATAAAGCATCGTCTAAAAATTGTAGACTAAAAATTATGTTACTACTCATTCAAACACCAGCAGTAGTTTTAATCAAATTAATGCATTCCCCAGTTGTACATAGTGTACAGATTGTGTCAGTGGTCTCTTTCTTGCTTTGATAGTAAAAAACCTGACAAAAGAGTTGAAAGTTTCTTTCCAACTACTTCTCATAATGCCCCGATGCTTCTCCAAAACCGTAAAACGTGTAAAAATATAAAAAAAATGAACACTAAGTTTCCTAAAGTCAACGATTATCTGTACATTGAACTGATTGAACAGCTTCCTCAAGAATGCTCACATTTCTAATCGACTGGAATCTCTGAAAAATGTGGTGTCAAGGTGAAGTATGCAATATGTATATAGACAAAATGATAAACTATAAAACATCTTAAGATTTCGATTTATGTCGAAAGTTTATGTAAACGCCGGTCCATTCTTGGAAGTACAAGCTCAAAGTAACTGCATAATAACTGCAATACAAGGAAGCTTTAAAAATGGGCGTGGATGTACTCAGTGTCAATTTAGATGATCCAACAAAGCAGTACGTTTCAGGACAGACACTCTCTGGAAAAGTACTTTTGACAGTTTCTGAAGTAGAAACAACTACTGGTATGTCAAAATTACTTATATTACTGTAAACATTTTAAAGTTTATGCTTTATTAACTTGAGAATAACCCTACCTTCAGCAGTTCTAATAAGATTCTTTGGATTAGCGCACACTTACTGGACGGAACAAGAATCTCATACAGAAACACGCACTGTAGATGGTAGAAGTGAATCCCATACTGTATATGAAACAGTTCATTATGAAGGCAACGAGCTCCTATTCGAACTTCCCCTGAGATTATTCGGTGATGGTAAAAATCGCATCCAAATCCCAATTGGCGACAACGTGTTCCCATTCATGTTTCAGGTGCCAACCAGACCACTTCCGGTGACCTGTTCATTTGAAAATGGATACGTTCAGTATGGTTTAGAGGCAAGGGTAAAGAAACCGTGGTATCAAGTAGATCGGAAAACGGAGGTACTTCCGGTTACACTGTTTACAATGGTTGACCTGAATATTACCCCAGGGGCAGCAAACTCAATGCGTGTGGAAGATAGTAGAACGTTTGGATGTTGTTGTTGTTGTCCTAGCGAGCCCTGCTTTATAAGATCATTTACTCCAAAGTTTGGATTCATACCTGGAGAAGTTATACCTTGTGTTATCGAAGTAAACAACCAAAGTGATCACTCAATCATGAATTTGACAGCAACTTTTACTCAAATGTGGACTCTGTTTGCATATGGAAGGCGGGGGAGGCATGCTAGAACGCATCCTATCGCGCTACAAGGAGCTGGTCATGCTGGAATGGGGCCTAAGGAAGGTACCACATGGGAGGTAGCCTTTACGGTACCTCCAACTATACCTCCAACACCTGCTGCAGATGCTTGTGATATTGTGAAAATGGAATATGTAATTTTGGTACGTTTTAATTTTTCCAACTATTTTAGGAAAAATATTACTATCTGTCTGTAGCTGTGGCCTGGTCTGTATGATTGCAGGTGTCTGCGGCTGTGGACGGGTGCTGTGGTTTGAATGATTTTGTAGTTACTCATCCAGTTGTTATTGGAACTATTCCAATAGTACCAATTGCCATTGTCACAGAAAAAAGTCAAGGGGAAAGGAAAATGAAGCATAAAAAAAGTAAAGCCAAAACTTAAGTTAAGTTGATATATGTAACCTGGATTTGCAATTATTAATTAGCTAAATAAATTCTGTGGATAAAATACTTTGTTGCAATGACCAAACCAAATCATTTTGGACCTTAAAAGTAAACATGCACACTTGTATAATTTTTAATTGCTGTTCCAAAAACTCTTTGAACATGGCATGATATGAACTAATCTTATCCACCTGAATCATTCCAAATTGTTCGGTTTCGGTTGCCTTAATTACAAGTAGAATTTCACAGAATCCGTATGTTTGTATGTATTTTTTGGGTTAATTGGAGATCAAATTTATATCATTCATCATTCTTAATCAAATAGTCACTGAAAATTTGGTTATGTAACGCATTTTACTTTGCTTTTGCATCAACGAATTAATCCGTAAAATCTAGGCTGTTTTGTTTGCAGAATTCAGTTTTTTACATAACATGTTATGGCAGATAATGATAAGATAACATGGCAATTAGGTAATGAAAATTCTGATGATCAAGCGACCTTCACGCATCATATTGTATGCAGTTGTGTTTTAAATACTTCCAATGATTGATGATGGGACAGCATGTTGCACAATTTAAATTAATTAGTACCTCATTAATTTATGATTATCTAACATTTGTACTTTTTCCCAATCACAAATCCGTTTTTCGTTCAGTTTATTTCGGTATTTCGAATCGCATACACTATTGAATTTTTTGTCGAATAAAAATCATTCGTGAGAATGAAATT
Source organism: Entomobrya multifasciata (assembly GCA_034693345.1). Lineage (NCBI taxonomy): Eukaryota > Metazoa > Arthropoda > Collembola > Entomobryomorpha > Entomobryidae > Entomobrya > Entomobrya multifasciata. Next base: position 9,938 of record JAQFXM010001293.1, read on the forward strand.
TTTAATATCTTCAATTGTTTGTGTGCTACTTGCACAAAATCTTTTAATTTGTGAAGGAAAGCCTTCATCATTACAGAATGAAGGCGAAAACTATCAAACTTTTCAGTGTTCTTCAGAGCAACACAGGCCAAGATATCATTTCAGTCCAGCAGAAAACTGGTTAAATGATCCAAATGGAATGGTTTGGTACGATGGTGTTTATCACTTGTTTTATCAGTATCATCCATACTCTTCGGTTAGTAGTGTAAACAATTTTTAATTTCAAGTTAATTTTTTTGAGAACTTATTTTTTTCACGTAATTCAATTCAAAACTTTTTTAAAATAACTTTTATAGATTTGGGGTCCAATGCACGTAAGTCCATTAGTTTAGTTTGCCCAAAAAATAAACGAAAATCAAACATTTAATTAAAATGAAATGAAAATTTTAGTGGGGCCATGCCACGTCTGTTGATATGGTAACATGGGAAGAACAACCCATCGCTCTTTATCCTGATGAACTTGGCGCAATCTTCAGTGGTAGCGCTGTTGTCGACTTTAGAAATACTTCTGGTTTCCAACCTTCAGGATCACCGGATCCTCCAATTGTCGCCGTTTATACCAGCGCTCTAGAGAATCCAGTCATCCAAAGACAAAGCGTTGCTTATAGCTTGGACAAAGGAATGACATTCCAGAAATATGAGAACAATCGCGTTCTAGCAGATCCCACAAGAGGTGACTTCCGGGATCCAAAGGTTTTTTACAGCGAGGAATCTGGTAGATGGATTATGGCATTGGCTGTTGGAGACAAAGTTGAGTTCTTTTCATCCGCAGATTTAAAAAGCTGGAGTTTGGACAGCGAGTTTGGTGCGGATCCAGCCCAAGGTAATCATAATGGAGTTTGGGAGTGTCCAGATCTGGTGTCATTAGAAGTGGATGGTGCCGATGGGAGCAAGAAAACATTGTGGGTTCTCATTGTCAGTATTAACCCAGGGGTAAGCTTTTCATGCACATTTAAGGCATTTAAAAAGGCCCCAATGTCAAGCATATATTTTACATGTTAATATCACACATTTCTGCAGGGCCCTAATCGTGGATCAGCGGCACAATATTTTGTTGGCAACTTCACACGTCAAGGAGACACCTACTCATTTTCTACTTATCCATGGTCCTCCAACCAATGGCTTGACTGGGGTCCCGATGACTACGCTGGAGTTACCTTTTCCAATGAACCCCAAGGTAGAAAAATTTACATGGGCTGGATGAATAATTGGATTTACGCTAATAATCTCCCCACCCCCGCTTGGCGTGGCCAAATGACCATACCCCGTCAGATGAAGGTGGTAGCTTTAGACCCAAATAACGTTCAAGATCCTAAATACAGAGTGACATCTACTCCAGTACCCGAACTTGACTCGCTCAGAAAATCAGACGAGCATCTTGAAAGAACTCAACCCTTTTCAGTTCCAGCACAAACAGTTATTCCTCTACTGGAAAACGCCAGCTTTTCTACTCCACTCATGGAAGTGCAGATTTCAATGAAAATTCAAGGTCAACCAAGGTTCTCACTTTGTGCTTATAATTCGTTGGGTGAGGAATCTTGTTTTGGTTACAATGGAACCAGAAATTGGTATTTAGACAGGACTAAATCGGGAAATGTCGGATTTAATAATGAATTTACGCAAACTTTGCACGCTATGGCTGCAAGAGAGGTGTCTTATGAAGAAACAGTTATAAGAATGTTTTTGGACGTATCCTCAATTGAAGTTTTTGCTGATGATGGACTCACAGCAATGACCGGTTTACATTACCCCACACAACCGTTTGACAAAATTTACATAAATAACTGGAGTGACGCCAATGACAATTCAGTATCACTGACAGTAAAAAGGCTTAATGTGTGGGGATTGAACTGCTGGTTTGAAGGAAAGTGAAGTACATAATAAAAATAAATACCAAAAGTATCAGGGGAAAATAATTTATATTTGGAAATTAATAAAACGTAAAATAAAAAATTATTGAAAACTTAAACTAAACTATAACATATCTCGTTTCCAACGAATCAATACAAATGAATCTTAATGTGCACATCGTCATTATATTAATGCATAGCCAATGGAATTAAATAAATTAAACAAAAGCTATTACTTAAAATAAATAAATTAGTTGTCTTACAAAAATCAAAAGTTTTCTTGTGATTTTTGGACTACTACATACTATTATGGGTGTGGACGTTCTTAGCATCAACTTGGATAATCCCAATCGACAGTACTCACCTGGAGAGGCAGTTACAGGAAAAGTTCTTTTGACAGTTTCTGACCAAGAATCCACAACTGGTTAAAGCAGTAAAATAAGCTTTATAAAAATATATTTAAACTAAGTAAAGCTTTCTGCGTCACTTTATACGGATTTCTATTATTCTTCTGCAGAAGTTGTAATAAGGTTTTTCGGATATGCTCATACACAATGGGAAGAAACGGAAACCATAGAAAGACGTCACCGAAACGATAGTATTGGTCATAGTCGTATGCATAAAAGTGACCATAGTGTCGGCAGCCATTATAGCACTGAATACATACACATTGATTATGCCGCCAACGAGTCTTTCTTTGATTTCGCCTTAAGGCTTTATGGAGACGGAAAAAACAAAAAAATACTTCCGGTTGGCGATAACGTATTCCCATTTTCATTTCAGGTGCCTTCAAGGCCCCTTCCTGTGACCTGTTCCTTTGAAGATGGATGTGTTCAGTATGGACTTGAGGCAAGTATTGTAGTGTGAAATTTGCAAGCAGGCACGTAACTTGTCACACGATTCAGTAAAGATTTGTTTGTGTTTAGGCTAGAGTGAGAAAGCCGTGGTTTCAATTTGATCCAAAAACAGACATTCTTCCGGTGACGATATTCACAATGGTTGATTTAAATATAACCCCAGGTGCTGCTAATCCTATGCAGGTCCAGGATAATAGGGCGTATGGCTGTTGCTGTCCAAGTGAGCCATGCTATGTACAATCAGTTACTCCAAAGATTGGATACATTCCAGGAGAGGTTATCCCCTGTACCGTTGACATTAGGAATACGAGTGATCGTCCCATTTTAAATCTGACTGCAACTTTGACTCAAGTGTGGACCCTGTTTTCAGATAGTCCCGAACGTGGCAGGCATTCTCGAACAAAACCGATTGCTTTACAGGCTGCAGGTCATCCAGGGATAGCTCCTGGACAGGGGGCCAATTGGCAGCTTAGTTTTACTGTACCAGCAACTGTGCCACCAACGCCTAATCCTGGTGCTTGCTCGATTGTGACTATGGAGTATGTAATACAGGTACGTTTTTTTAAAAAACAAATTGAGATTAAAAGTGTGCCAGTTAACAACTTTATTATTGACCAATTGTGTTATACAGATATCTGTGGCTGTGGATGGTTGTTGCTGCTGTAGAGGTGCTAACGATTTTGGAATATCTCATCCGATAATTATTGGAACTATTCCACTGGCACCACCTGTCGTTGTCCAGAAAGCACAGATTCCAACTTACAACGAAAAGGGAGGCCTTGCTTAACAAAATATTATCAAGCTACTACATGCTTGCTAGTATATGATATGATGCATAATGTTTCATACACATTCATGAAAATAAATTTCGAGTCATCCATTAAAATATTATGCTAAAAACTAAAAATATACAAAGCTGGTATATGGTACATTGAGTAACGAATTCTTTATAGCTTCATTTGTGAAGCCATTTATAAATAACATAGTTTTATGACAAGTGCTATATGACGAGCAAATTTGATGTTAGAATAATCCTATAATTAGTTGATTGAGTGGGTAGAATAATATGCATATATGTAGGCAAGGAGCAACGTGATAGTTGAATTCTTCAACACGTGACAAGGAAAATATAATTTGAATTATTAATTAAAATTGATATATTAGTTAATTAAACGTACTAAACGTATCCATTAAGAAAGTAATTACAGGTCGAAATCACATTTCCACATACATATACATAAGATGACAAGCAATTAAGATTAACCCCTATAATTACTGGGAAATGCGTGGGTAGCAGGAATGAGAACACACAAAGGACAGGGCACATTTTTCTACTTCCAGTTTATTCCTTCAAAGTCAAGTTCAAAGAGTACTCTTTTCCTGTCTAATTTGAAAATGTGGGAAAAACTTCTGAAAGCACATCAGTTCATACAAAAAATAGGAGCCCATGAAGGCGTCAAGTATTCAAAAACTAGTGACACTTTTTATAATCAACACACATCTAAAAGCGTCTTTTCCGCCATAATAAATCTTAACAACATTCTAATCTGCATTGCATTCATGATTGGATTTAAATGGGAAAGTACATCAGAAGCTACGACTAGCTATCAAATGCAAATCTTGAAAAAAGGTCTACAGTCATTAAATCTGGGTATATTCTCAATCGGAATCGTGGCAACATGGAAATTTAGTAACCATGGCGACACCTCCTTCCTGTTCCGTAATGACTTTTCTGTGTAAAGTTACTCCCCCGCATTTGACCTATTCCATGATATTCAATTCAGCATCCCTGACAGTAAACAGGCTTAATGTGTGGGGATTGAACTGCTGGTTTGAAGGAAAGTGAAGTACATAATAAAAAACAAATACTAAAAGTATCAGGGGAAAAATTATTTGTACTTGCAAATGAGTGAAACGCAAAATAAAAATGGTTGAAAAGTAGACTGTAACAAACCTCGTTTCCAACGAATCAATACAATGAATATGCATCTTAATGTATACATTAGCATTATATTAATGCATAGCCAATGGAATTAAATAAATTAAACAAAAACTATCACTTAAAATAAATCAATTAGTTGTCTTACAAAAATCAAAATTTTGGTATTTTTTGTAATTTTTTGGACTACTACATACTAATATGGGTGTGGACGTTCTTAGCATCAACTTGGATAATCCCAATCGACAGTACTCACCTGGAGAGGCAGTTACAGGAAAAGTTCTTTTGACAGTTTCTGACCAAGAATCCACAACTGGTTAAAGCAGTAAAATAAGCTTTATAAAAATATATTTAAACTAAGTAAAGCTTTCTGCGTCACTTTATACGGATTTCTATTATTCTTCTGCAGAAGTTGTAATAAGGTTTTTCGGATATGCTCATACACAATGGGAAGAAACGGAAACCATAGAAAGACGTCACCGAAACGATAGTATTGGTCATAGTCGTATGCATAAAAGTGACCATAGTGTCGGCAGCCATTATAGCACTGAATACATACACATTGATTATGCCGCCAACGAGTCTTTCTTTGATTTCGCCTTAAGGCTTTATGGAGACGGAAAAAACAAAAAAATACTTCCGGTTGGCGATAACGTATTCCCATTTTCATTTCAGGTGCCTTCAAGGCCCCTTCCTGTGACCTGTTCCTTTGAAGATGGATGTGTTCAGTATGGACTTGAGGCAAGTATTGTAGTGTGAAATTTGCAAGCAGGCACGTAACTTGTCACACGATTCAGTAAAGATTTGTTTGTGTTTAGGCTAGAGTGAGAAAGCCGTGGTTTCAATTTGATCCAAAAACAGACATTCTTCCGGTGACGATATTCACAATGGTTGATTTAAATATAACCCCAGGTGCTGCTAATCCTATGCAGGTCCAGGATAATAGGGCGTATGGCTGTTGCTGTCCAAGTGAGCCATGCTATGTACAATCAGTTACTCCAAAGATTGGATACATTCCAGGAGAGGTTATCCCCTGTACCGTTGACATTAGGAATACGAGTGATCGTCCCATTTTAAATCTGACTGCAACTTTGACTCAAGTGTGGACCCTGTTTTCAGATAGTCCCGAACGTGGCAGGCATTCTCGAACAAAACCGATTGCTTTACAGGCTGCAGGTCATCCAGGGATAGCTCCTGGACAGGGGGCCAATTGGCAGCTTAGTTTTACTGTACCAGCAACTGTGCCACCAACGCCTAATCCTGGTGCTTGCTCGATTGTGACTATGGAGTATGTAATACAGGTACGTTTTTTTAAAAAACAAATTGAGATTAAAAGTGTGCCAGTTAACAACTTTATTATTGACCAATTGTGTTATACAGATATCTGTGGCTGTGGATGGTTGTTGCTGCTGTAGAGGTGCTAACGATTTTGGAATATCTCATCCGATAATTATTGGAACTATTCCACTGGCACCACCTCTCGTTGTCCAGACAGCCCAGATTCCAACTTACAACGAAAAGGGAGGCCTTGCTTAACAAAATATTAATCAAGCTACATGGTAAGATGCATAATGTTTCACAAATATTCATGAAAGTAAATTTCCAGTCATCAATTAAAATATAATTAAAAATATACAAAGCTGATATGGTACATTTATTGCAAATTCTTTATAGCTTCATCTGTAAAGCCATTTTAAAAAACAGTTTTATGACAAGTACTACTGACGAGCGATGTTAGAACAGTCCTATAAATAGTTGATTGCGTGGGTAGAATTATATACATAGGCAAGGGACAATGTGATGGTTCTTAAAGCTATGAATTCTTCAAAACGTGACAAGGAAAATATAATTTGAATTATTAATTAAAATTGATTTATTAGTTAATTAAACGTACTAAAAACATATCCAATTAAGAAAGTAATTACAGGCCGAAATCACATTTCCCTTGACATAAGATGACAAGCAAGTCTTAAGATGGGACGCCTTATAATTATTGGGTAATGCGTGGGTAGTAGGAATGAGAACACACACGGGACAGGGCACATTTTCCTATTTCAGTTTATTCCGTCACAGTTGAGTTCAAAGAGTACTCCTATTTTGGCTAATTTGAAAATGTGGGCGAAACTCCTGAAAGCACATCAGTTCATACAAAAAATAGGAGCCCATGATGGCGTCAAGTATTCAAAAACAAGTGACACATTTTATATTCAACACACATCTAAAAGCATCTTTTCCGCCGTATTAAATCTTAACAACATTCTAATCTGCGCTGCATTCATGATTGGGTTTAAATGGGAAAGTACATCAGAAGTTACTACTAGCTATCAAATGCAAATCTTAAAAAAAGGCCTACAGTCATTAAATCTGGGTATATTCTCAATCGGAATCGTAGCAACATGGACATTTAGTAACCATGGCGACGCCTCCTGTTCTGTAATGAATCAAGCTAGAAAGTTTCATCGACAACGAAATGGCCTTGGAGGATCCCCTTGGAACACTCTTTTGTTTGAACTTATTATCTTGAATGTCGTTTCCTCCGCTTTTGCTGCGATGTCAACTGTAACATTCACTCCTTTTTTGTGTAAAGTTACTCCCCCGCATTTGATCTATTTCATGATATTCCCGTCATCTTCATCGGAACCGTTTTCTTTAAAATTTACTTTATTCTGTTGCGTTTACATGGCAACCGTTGCGGTATTCATCGCAGCGAAAATTACAAAATTATTATTTTACATTAGCGCTGTACTTTATGAGTCACAGTTTATCTTAATCTCTGCCTACTCCTCTCGCTATGAAGTATCAGACTGCCCTAGTCCTCTTCCAAATTTCCAAAGTTCCATAAAAATCTATCAAAAGAGTTTCTTGTTTATTGCAGAATACTGTGCATTTGGTGTTGCGTTTTTTCCTCTCATTATGTCATTGGGGATGTGCATTAACATTGTGACCACTCTGGTTTGCATCAAGTTCCACGGAAGCATTTCATCCATACTTGTTATGGCATGTGGAGGATTAGACCTTGCAACTTTGGTGATTACAGTGGGCCTGTATGGATTTTCCGTGGTGGCGTTTGAGGAAAGTGAAAAATTCAAAGACTACTGGAACCGTCGACGGTTTCTCAAAAAAATTGAGCGAAAGCAACTAGCAGCTTGTCTACCAATTACCTTGAAAGCTGGAGCATTTTTTTCCATGAAAAGAACAACCTTGCCACAAGCTCTTCAGCAAATTGTCAACTTCACTGCGACACTCCTAATTGTAGATGAATAGGCCTTGACAGAAACTGTCAACGTTTCAATGTAATTTTAGCTGACTACGTAATAACAGTAATTACTGGGAGTAAATGATTTGTAATATTTATACATATATGCTTGTAATTAGTCATTTGGGTCTCCTGTGTTCCACGCAAATCCCTACGTTATATGTATTATGAATGGTTGAGGTATTATTTGTACTATTTGTAGACTTACAAAAATAAAAGAAAAAACCCAATGCATACTTAATTTTTATTGTTTAGAACAATGTTTTACACAATGATGGACATTTAATTGTCTTTTAATTACGGTGTAAAGAACACAAGTTAATTTTAGACAGCACACTAATTTCTCGATTCCCTGTCTCTGTTGTCCTATTAATACACCGTTCATAACCCGTTCACCTTGCTGCAACGGACAAACGGATCGACTTGACTTGCAGACGAAGACCCCATGTGTCCAAAAACTTGGCCACTCTGACATCACCTGAAATTAGCAAAAGTCAAACTTTGAACTTTGCTACATTAAAGCACGCTTTCATCACGAAATAAATATTTGTTTTTACCAAGCAGCCGATTGAAAAATGTGGTCAAATGCTGCTGGCGTTTCTCGTTCAACAAATCCTGGCACAAGGAAACGTCAGTCATAAACTCCTCGTTACTCTTCATTACATCTGGGATCCCAATGATGTGACATAACTCGGGTACCAAGGTCACATAGCGAACCCTCAACTTTTCGTCCAGACGCTTTCCAAGTGAAATCAACATTGGTGCACCAACATGGGTGATGGACACCTTATGCTTCTGCTCAAGGTGGTTCTTGAAAGAGACCTGGAAGAAAAATATACAAAAAAATACCCAGCAACTCAAATATCTTTCCTCCAATTATTTAATCAGTTGAATGTTAAATTGAATGAATGAATGATTGAATGATAAATTTCTTACCGTTTCCCCATCATACCAAAACTCGGTTTCGGGAGTAATGTCCCACTTGACTCGGTCTATCAAGTAACATTTCAAGTCATACTTGGTAAACACTTTCGTGTTTGCCATCAACTGATCAAACTTTGCTTGCACTTCAACCGGAGTTCCCTTCAGCGCAGACCTAATTGTCACAAAAACATACACACATATTACTTCAGTAATAAGTACAATTAATTGCAATGGCTTATGAATTTCTTAAAACCACAAACTTACAAATGATCCAAAACGGTCTTCTTCCCAACCATGACGTTCCCCGTACCCACTTTAATGATCAAATCATCCTTCTTAATTCCAGCTTTGAGCCTGATTCCTTGCCAGATCTCCATCCTAAAAGCAACAAAAATTTGCACCTTTTTAATTTCTATTAATAAATAAAATTGTATTGAAATTTGTCAAGTGTACTGCTCACCTATGCTTGCGCAATGATTTCCGCATGTTGATATTGCAGAACAATCCATCAATTTGCTTATACTCAAGCCAATGCAAGCTTTGACGTAGTAAAGCTAAATAGAAATCAGCGCACTCGAGTTTCGGTCGGATCCTAGTGAAGGTCACACACACTTTGAACAATGTGTTCGGGTCTTCCTTCAACCTGGTTTCATAAGTCATCTGAAAAATAATTAATAAAGAACGTTTTATAACATGTCATCATTAATTAAACGTACATAATCCTCTATTAGTTAGAAGTGCATACGTCATGAGGCAGGAAAGTCGGTAAAAACAAGGTCTCCCCATCAAAGTGTTTGATTACACCCAGAATTTTCCTTGATTCTTCAGAATCCATCAGGCTTCTCACCAGTCCGAAACTACTGATGGGAGGGGTTATCGTTACGTGATACTCCAAGACACCAGGATGATCATCCCTCAGTTTGAATTTCAAATGATGAGTTTCCAATTCCGGCCTAACACAAAGAAGTTGAAAAAAACGAATGAAGTTCACTTGCACTACACAATTCATTAACAAGCTATCCTACACGATCTAAATGATCAGTGATCCCTTACGGTTCCCGTTTCTCCCGAAGAGGCTTCTTATCATCTACCGATGATTTAATTTGCGATGCCAGATGCATCAAGATCTCCTCAGTCGTCCTATGAAGTAGAATACAGTCAAATTGCACTTTGCAAACTGCAAATTTAGTCATAAAATTATCATACAAAAATATAACTTACATCTCCTCTGCCGTCGCTGGAGTCTCCACAGCCCCTTCAGTTGGCGTTGCCACAGGGGCGGAGTCCTCCTTCTCAGTCGTTCTGTGAAGTAGAATACAGTCAAATTGCACTTTTGCAAACTGCAAATTTAGTCATAAAAAATATCACAAAGAATGTTCACTTACTGCTTGTCCGCGTTTTCAAAAGTCTTCGTAGCGTCTTCTGAAGAGTACCTCCACGATGACCATGATGGCTCTACCCTCCTCCCTCTTCCCCTTGATCTATCCATACTTCCTCCTTCCTTCAAATTTTTTTCACGTATTTTACTAGAAAATATTAAATAATCAACTTTTCCTTTCAATTAAACAATTTTAACTAATTTTCTCACAAGAAACAATTATTAATTAAAAATATTTTGTCCCGTTCCGTTCCTCGCCGACAGCCGAACCAAATGACTACTTTTCTGACTTGCCTCTTTGATCTTTGGTCGTTTCTTGTACGTTCGAGTTCGAGTGCAGTTCACAGTGCAGTGCCTGGATAAAAAGCACTTGTGTGAATTAAAGGCCAATAATATGCAAATTACTTGAATTCAAGTAAAGCCATGATAGATCGAAGTTCGATCATCGAACTCGTGAGAAAAAATGAAGCTTGCATCTAGCGCATTGCACTGCATCGCAGAATATACAACAACCGTTCTTTCATAGAGTACATTAAAAAGGCGGGGAAATTTAAATGGTGTAATATTGCAAGGGAGACTGCTGCAATGCCAAAAAAACAGACAGCCGCATCCGCATCAAATGCAAAGCATTGTATGATGTTTTTTAGCAGGTATTACCTTACCTTGTCTTTCTGTTTTGATTGTTATTGTTGCAACCCTTTCTGATTGTGCGCAAATTAGTATGACGAAGCAAGGGTATGGTTTTCTTGCGTCATCTAATTTTTAGTAATCATTTAGTAGCTCGTGTTTCGAAACATTGTCGCAAATTTTCATCATCGTCATCACCTCCAGTGTACTCGTATTTCAGACGAAACAGCTGTCAAGGAATTTTTCAGTGGAATTGCTCGAAAAGTAGTTGGAATTTTATCCGAAGTGAATCTGTGAGTGGTACTCTCTGGGATTTTTATAGTTTTGTGGTAATTTAATCAGTTTACTAATTATTATGAATTTTTATTTTTAACAGACATCATCATCCTTGAAGCCTGAGGAGGAATCCGATCTCTACATCACAAGTACAAAGCCCCACCCGCAGACAAAGAGGAACAAAAAGGTCATCATGCCTGACACATCCCAGCAGCAGAAAAGGCAGGAGTTGAAGCCTGCGCCAAAGTTTATTGATGAACGTTTGGAGTTGTGGAAGAAATTTCAAAAGGAGAATGAAGAGGCCTTGAAGGCAAAGGTTCCGGAACCCATTACAGTGACCCTTCCTGATGGGAAGGAGGTGCCGGGGGAAAGCTGGCGTACTACCCCATTTCAAGTTGCGCAGGGAATTAGCACTGGTTTGGCGGAGGCTACTGTAATATCCAAAGTAAATGGTCAACTTTGGGATTTGGAGCGTCCTTTGGAGGAGTCTTGCACTTTGCAGTTGTTGAAATTTGATGATCCTGAAGCCCAAGCAGTATTTTGGCATTCATCTGCCCATGTTATGGGTGAAGCTATGGAACGGGTTTATGGAGGGCACTTGTGCTACGGACCTCAAATCCAAGATGGTTTCTACTATGACATGTTTTGCGAAAATGATCAAGTGTCCAGTCAGGATTTTAATTGTTTGGAAGGTGTCGTCAAGACTATTGTAAAGGAGAAGCAGCAATTTGAGAGGCTGGAGCTAACTAAAGAACAACTTTTGGAGATGTTTGCCTACAACAAGTTTAAAGTGAGAATTTTAAAAGAGAAAGTGAACACTCCAACCACCACCGTGTACAGATGTGGAAGCTTGATTGATTTATGCCGTGGTCCGCATGTCAGGCATACTGGAAAAATTAAGGCCCTCGCCCTCACCAAGAATTCGGCTACCTATTGGGAAGGAAAATCGGATGCTGAGTCATTGCAAAGAATTTACGGAATCTCGTTTCCTGATCCTAAGCAACTAAAAGAATGGAAACATCTTCAAGAGGAGGCTGCCAAGCGGGATCACAGGAAACTTGGCCGTGAACAGGAGCTCTTTTTCTTCCACGAGTTGTCCCCAGGTTCCTGCTTTTTCCTACCGAAGGGTGCCCACATTTACAACAAGCTTGTGGCATTGATCAAAGATGAGTATAGGAAACGTGGATTCAATGAAGTGGTCACCCCGAATATTTATAATGTGAAGCTTTGGCAGACTTCTGGTCACTGGCAGCACTACGCTGAAAACATGTTTTCTATTGAAATCGAAAAGGAAACTTTTGCTTTGAAGCCTATGAATTGCCCTGGTCATTGCATCATGTTTGACCATCGACCGAGAAGCTGGAGGGAACTGCCTCTTAGAGTTGCAGACTTTGGAGTTCTCCATAGAAACGAGCTTAGTGGAGCTCTGAGTGGTCTTACTCGTGTCAGGAGATTCCAGCAGGATGACGCTCACATTTTCTGTACTCAAGAACAAATTGGAAAAGAGATTGATGGAGCTTTGGACTTTTTGGATCATATTTATGGGGTATTTGGATTCGATTTCAATTTGAAGCTGAGCACCAGACCAGAAAAATACTTGGGAGAACTTGAGGTGTGGAATGAAGCTGAAAGGCAGTTGGCAAACAGTTTAGACAAGTTTGTGGAAAAGACTCCAGGAAGGAAATGGGTTGAGGATCCCGGTGATGGTGCATTTTATGGCCCGAAAATCGACATTACCATTTTGGATGCCCTTAAACGACCTTTCCAGTGCGCCACCATTCAGTTGGACTTCCAGCTTCCCATTAGATTCAATTTGAATTTTATTGGGGACGATGGGGAGAAGAGAAGACCAGTTATCATTCACAGGGCTGTGTTGGGCTCTGTGGAAAGAATGATTGCTATTTTGACTGAGAGTTGCGCTGGAAAGTGGCCTTTCTGGTTGAGTCCAAGACAAGTGCAGGTGGTGCCAGTAGGACCTTCCCTTAATGAATATGCGGAAGAGGTGCAGAAGAAGTTGTTTGATGCTGGTTTCCAAGCTGAAGTGGATATGGATCCGGGTGACACCATGAACAAAAAGATTAGGAATGCACAATTGGCTCAATTTAACTTCATTTTAGGTAAGATATTGCGTAATACAGTAACAAATATTACTAAAATAGATGCATTCTTTAGTTAAAAACTAAAACATTGTATGTTTTCTTATTTCCAGTTGTGGGCGACAAGGAGAAAGCAGCTGGAAGTGTGAATGTACGCACCCGAGATAACAAGATTTTGGGGGAAAGGTCCATCGATCAATTGATCACTCGCTTTAAAGAACTCGACGATAAAAAGGTTTTGAACAGTGAAGAGCCATTCGAATAAATAATAGCATGTGAAAATTCCTAACATTTAAAATATTTCATCACAAGAAAATACACGTGTTTTTGTTTGTTAATGTGTTTGTTTTCATTTTACTATGTGGTTTTAGAATGTTGTAATAGTATCATCGTCCAAAACAATAAAATAAGTAAAGAGAAGGAAAAATATGTAGTAATTTATTTCAGGTTTGTTTTTAATGTACCTTAATAATTATATAGCCATTCTTTCGTTCTTTGCACATAATAAAATCGCTGAAAATAAATACTAGAAGAATGTTTGCTACTAAAATCTCAAAATTATTGTGTTCTCCAAAGGGAATTTGTTACATTTTACATCAAAGTTTAATTTACTTGCATACATGACTGGCATAATATTGTATTCATATTTGACATTTTATTTTTAAGGATAACGTTGAATAACTCATCAGCTAATTTGAGAATATCTGCGGATCCCTCACAAACCCTGAGAATTTCGTCTGGAATCTGGGAGTAGCCCCAATACGCACCTGCCATCGCTCCAGCCATACTAGCCAACGTGTCAGTCTCTCCTCCAAGAGAAACCGCATGGAAAATAGTCCTTAGTACTGGGCTTTTAATAGGAGTTGACATTTCAGGAAGCATGTCACATTTACTTGCAAACAGGAAAGAGTATACTGCTGTGGGAACGGAGTCAATGGCCTTAAAACCATTTCCAAGTCTTTCAATAATTTCAATACGGGTTGGTGGCTGAGATCGTTGGAGGAACTCGAGGATCACTCGTAATTTGTCACAATAGGTGGGCTCTGTAGGTTTTAGGAATTCTTTGGTGCCACCCACGCTACGAAAAAAATACAATTTGAAACTTACAAAATGCAGATTTGAGATTGCAAATTTACTTACAACTCTTTAAATTTTATATCTACCTGTGATGCACAAGATGTTTGAGATTTTCAAAAAGACTGGAAGCCCTTCCCTCCACAAGACTCATTCTTTCCAAAATTTGCTCACAAAAGTACTTGGGTTGTTGCTCAATTAAAATCCTGGGTCCCCCCTGAGGCACCTCCGAATTCCTCGCAGAATGATGCAGTGATCCCCTCCTCCTCATCAATAAAGGAGACGCATGTCTACTACTCGTTGAAGCCGTGCTAGTCTGAATTTGCTCCTCCCCAGCTTGTTCCTGACCACAAGAACTACACCTCCTCTTCTCCCCTTGCAACTCCCAATTAAACGCAGTGTGAACTGCAAACGACTGCAAAATAGTACCATGCACACTTGTCCTATGCGCATTCGTAATTTTCGCAGTTTTACTTGCCAAATCCATTAAAACCTGATGACTTTCCTGTTGTCCCCAACAAAACAAGGCTATTGGACTCACTCGACTTGCTGCCTCATTCCCCTGAGCACCTATTCCCCCAGAATACTTTTTCGCAGGACTATAAGGATCCTGATACCCATTCTCCCTTAATTGCACAAATATATCTCTTATATAACCCCCAAATTTCCTATTCATATTCAAAAAGTAGTCCTCCGTCAACTGCTTGGCTAAATGCCTTGCATCAAAACCCTTTGACGCTATCAAAGAATACAATACCGACTTGGTCATCACCGTATCATCAGAATACTTTTCAATTGGCCTTGAAAAAGATCCCCTCCTCGAAGCACTTGTAGACCCACCACTTAATGGTCCCATTATGGTACTCGCAGTTCCACTAGTTATAGCAGAATTCCTCCTCAAATACATCCCCTCATGATGATACGGCTTCAACCTACTTGCCACATCACTCTCCTCCAACGTTTCCATAGACATTGTTCCACTAGCACAGCTCTGTCGCTTAGTATCCAAAATTTCCCTAATTCTCTTTTGACCCAATGTCAAATCAATCCCATGCAAATCCATAAGTTTCTCATCTTCACTCAAATTTGTCAACGAATGATACAAATCCTCAAGAAGCGTATAGCTCACAGAGTAATCTCTCTCAAACAGCGTTCCAATACAGTCACCCACCAAAGCACCCAACAAACATCCCCGAAATTTATCCTTGATTCTCGCCACCGTTGTATTATTCCCCTCCATATTCCCCCCACTAGCTCCTCCACCTCCACAATCCTCCTCCATTTTTACAATATTAACACTCCCATCACCCTGCTGACCACTTGAGTCAATTAGTAGGTCAGTCGACGAGTCCTGTTTCCGTTCCATACTAGACAATTCTTGTAATTCACCACCACCACTGCTTATACTTGAGCTGCTTCCACCAGCTCCGCTACTGCAGAATGTTACAATGTAGCTCTGATGGCGTTTCTTCATAATACCACTTTAAAAAACTAAATAAATATATTCCAGTATGCGTTTTCTCTTTGTATAATTTATTTTGATAAATTCAGGCTCATCTCCTCAATCAGTCAGTCATGCCAAGAGCATTTCATGGAGAAATGCAACGAAGGAAATTTAACCAAAAATTGCCGTGGTGGTGGTGGTCGTGTGTGCGTTGGAAAAATAATTGGTAAACTGTGAAAATAGCAAAATATATGATTTATCTCAACTTCACATCATCACACACACACAGTACACACGTTAGTTAAAAGTTAAATATTTTTGTGGATGTGTAACTCTTTGCTTTTCGCGTGTACGTGTGAGAACTTCATCATCAACATTAACTTACACAAAATCCTAACCAAACCAAACCACTAACCAACAAAGCCGTCATCATAGTAATCATACCAACAACACCACCGTCTTCAGTCTTCAATCTTTTTGGGGTGTCTCAAGCTTCAAACAAAACTAACAATCAAATAGACTCACCACCATTCACCATACCATACCATCATCATTGCATTTATTAGCAAAGCCGTGGAATGGAAATAAATGGAAGAAAAAAATTATAAGTTGAAAATTTCGTAAGAAGCGTGACCACTTCGTTTTTCTATCCATCCATCCATGCCTATATCCATAATCCATATTACCCAAACAATCCAACAACTTCTTAACTTGAAAAAATATATTTATGTGTGTGTAAATGTTTTTTTTAACGTTTGAGAGAGTTTTAAGCAAAACCCACAAAACATTAATGCGCAGACATGAAATATTGCTTATTAAATAAAAAAAGAGGCAAAATAGGCAGGACCACAAAATGTCTAAAGGAAAAGCCAATAAAGCAGTTACACTACAAGCGTGAGTGAGTAACTATGCATATTGTGTAAATAGTCATAATCATGATCATCATCACCATCATATTTTTTGGAGTGAACAGTGAACAATTCAGGATAAATAATAATTATCCTAAGAAGCATACAGCACAGAAAAAGAGCTATACACATTACAACAAGCATATAAACTGCGATGATGGTGATGATGATAGTAATGGTAAAAAAGGATGAAGATGATGATGATTGTGATGATTTTGCAGTTAACGCATGTTTACTTTTACACATGAAGAAAAAAAAGTCGTAAAACATCACCCACAAAGTGTGGAGTTTTTTACCCCTTTTCCCCCCACCACACATACCGACCGCATCATCATCATCCCATCGCCGTTTCAGTTTCCATCACAAGGAAACTGGTTAGCATATTATTTCTCCATTAGATATACTAGCAAATCAACACAATCATTAGTGAAGATGATGACATGAATGAAGCTTATTAATTTTATTTAACAAAATTTACATATCATATCATTTTACATGAATATAAGGAGGGCTATGAGTGCTTATGCCTATTCACGAGAGATATAGAATTTCTCGCTTCTGTAACTTTTTTGATAATACCAAGTTTGAGATGTAGTTTTTGCCATTCATGTACACACAGCCAATCCATTTCCTGTGCCTTATTAGTCGAAAACACATTTTGTAAATTGTAATGTAATAGTAATCGCAACAAAAGAGAGCTCTAAAAAGTCAACCGCAAGGCAAGCAGAAGAGCGCAGCCAGAGAGAGAGACCAGATATATTTTTTTTTCAAGAAGAATGACGCACATGAAAAATGGTTTGGTAATATGAGAAGAACTAGTAAATAAAGTTAGTTAATAGTTTGTAAAGGAGAAAAATGCAATGCAAATTTGTTGGGTTGGTTGGCTTGGTCGGTGAGTGAATGGTAAAAATTTATGTGTGCAATAAAAACAGACTGACTAAATAAAGCAAAAAAAGAAGGGTTGAGATGCAATACAACAAGTTATGTTGGTATTTGGTATGTGGATGATGATGATGTTTGTCTGTAGAAAATTTAAAGGAGAAAAAATATAATGAGGATTTCTTTACAGCAAATTTTTAAGTATGTTTGCTATGGTTGCATGTTGGGAAGTTATATGCACAATTATTTTGCTTCCGAACGAAAGACACATGGGAAAATACTAAATGATGACAGTGGATTGGATTGTTACAGTTCATGTGAAAAAGGATGCTAACCCAGAGGAAAAAAAATATTACCAAGGTAAAAAGAAATCGTTTAAGCATGTTCACAGATTCACAGCGATACAAACGCGATAAAAATGTCCATAAAAGACTAAATAGAAAGACCGCACCGTGAAAATATTATGTACTTTACTTAAGCCGACTCATCAATCCCATCAAATTTGACCTTTGAACTTTGAGGTAATCGGTGATGGTTTTTTCCAAAATCAGGCTCGCTCCCTTTCAGCTTGCTGCAAGCTTACATGTTTTACCTTACCGCGAGTGTAAAAATTAAGTGTAAATAATTTTAATCGGGCTTGTAATTAATATTTTTACATAACACTCGTTTATTTGAAATGACATAATTGTAAAATCTCGCTTATTGATTCCAAAATCGAAAACCTCATGTTAATACATGCATTAGCAAAGAAATGGTTTGTATTTTAACTACTATGGGAGTAAATGGGAAATAACTGTTCACTAAAACTGAAACCAAATGAAAACCAATTAACAAAATGACTTCTAGATTCCACTGGTAAATACCCCATCGCTTGTTTTCAAAAAATATCATCTAACAAATATAAATAAAGGATTTTAATTAGTTATTTTAAAGCAATTAAAATAGAAGAAATTTTGGTGATGGTGACATTCGGATGCGACACTTAAAATACATAGAGTTCTTTTTGATTGTGAACAACCTCCAAGCTACTCGCTCTGCCTGCGTATAGACAGACCGTAGCATAGATGTGGTTCCTTAACAAGTTTGCACCTCCACAACCAATTGACTCAAGTTCAATTGTGGGATTATCATGCTATGCGGTGTTTGGTATAAATTGTTTGTTTCTTGGAATTGGATTTCTATATTGGACAGTTTTGCTATTGAACCGATTTTTACCAAAGCTGAGACATAAAATAAGAAAATTTCTTGGAAAATAACAGGCAAGCAAATATTAAGTTAATGTTACAAAAGTTATTCAACAAAATAATATTATTGTTTCATTTGAGTTTTTACCTATTTTCAATAAATGCACATAAGTTTTCAAAAAACTGTCAAAAAATCGTAAACATTATGAGAAACATTTCAATAAATCTAGTTGTAGTTCATGTGAGAAGAAATAACAAAGCTTTGGTTTTTGTTTGCGCGAAATTTGAAAATTCCACTACATCAAAGGACGCTGTAAATTTGACTTAAACACATGCTTACATCGAAAAATATTGCTATGGCCTGTTTATTTGAATATCAATTCATATTTTAAAAATAAATTATACGTTGTACAACAGTATGTCAGATGATTCTTATTAATTTATTTACATAGCGTCAAAATATCTTGTGCGTTGTATGGCGTAAGAATTTTCCCCAGAAATACCATTCAACTCAATACTCTCTAATCATTTTACAATGCTTTCAGTATAGTATTTTCAGCTGATGTATTGCGCCAACTTCAACTTCTTTAATTTAGTAACCAAGAATTGTTTAAAATACAGCTGATGATTTCTATCGTCATATTAAAATGACAAAATTAAGTATTGGCCTGTCTTAAAACGTTTACTTTAATTGATTTGAGTTTACTCATATTTTTTTCAGTTTCATCTACTTACATAACAGGTTGTCCGGGCTATTTGTTCCATGGAGATACGAATCTTGAACGGATGATGGTTGTCTATGAAAAATTCAAAAATATGGTCAAAAGTGTCAAGCCAAGTTGGATTTTATTCGGAGCAAAGACATTTTCATGATGGGAATTCGACACATAAATAGTTCAGCAAGTTATCATAAATAGATTATGACCGACCCATGCCAAATAGTGGAGTTCGAAGTAGAAAAATTTACGTGCGCCGAAGTAAAAAGGGATCTCCTACTCCTAAAGATATGTTTCAAATATATTTTACATTTGACTCCATATTTTGTACAGAGGACGCGATACAAAGGTGAAAACATGCTCTGAAGCAGATTAAAGATCCATTACAGAAAAAAATTCATCAAAATTTACAATGATTAAAAAAACCTTACTCGCCAATAAGGATGCATTTATGTTTTTAATTTTTTGGGTAATATTTAATTCAAAAGTTTTAAGCTTGTAATATTTCCCTGAACTTGAATCATACTTATATTTTATTTGACACATTTGTTTGCCTTGGCCTTGTCCAATATATACATTAGTCGTCATGCATCTGTTATTTGATGATGTTCTATGATATAATGATATTTACATTTCCATAAAGGCTTTATGTTCATAATTGTGAAATTCTGTACTTTACCCAACAAACGTCAAACCTTTCATCTGCAGTAAATTTATAACTTCTGGCAGCAATATAAATTGTCAAAAAGTAATGCGCAGTTTAAAATATGACACAAAACGAATTCATTCGTAAAAAACGATGAAATGTGCATTCGTGAAGACCATAATTTGTGGTGACTTTTGCATTAGATATGCACTGTTCCTGCAGGACTACATGATTGATTAATGACATTGCACGTTTTGAAATGATGCATTTCAAAAATTGAAACACAATTCCATTCCGCTCTAAATACAATTTTTGATCTATAATTAGCTACAATAAATCATTTTGGTAAATGATGAGGATATG
Organism: Entomobrya multifasciata; assembly: GCA_034693345.1. Taxonomy (NCBI): domain Eukaryota; kingdom Metazoa; phylum Arthropoda; class Collembola; order Entomobryomorpha; family Entomobryidae; genus Entomobrya; species Entomobrya multifasciata. Next base: position 30,394 of record JAQFXM010001293.1, read on the forward strand.
ATGTAAAATGCAACAGATGGATAAAGCTCCATATTCCTGTCTAATACAATTGAATGAAATATGAATCTGTTATTTGCATGATTTGTGGAAACTATTTACTTGTCGTCATAAATTAACAGTTTACGTAGTCTGGACAAATTAAATAACTTTGAAACTGATATAAATAGATCATTTGGGAAAGCTAGAAGTTATAGAAACACACAACCTTTGGCAGATTACATCACTTTGTAGATTTGCAAAGAAGTACCATAGTAAAGCAACTTAAAGGGGCTATTGGGGGTCAAGGACAACAGGATGGGCCGTATTCATAGCAATACAGTCAAAGTACTTATTGTACTTTGCTGCACCATACATCTTTCTTCCTCAAGACACGTAAGAATTATCCATTTAAATGTAAAATAAAAAAATAATTACTCTAACGTAAACTTTTCTATTTGCAAAAAAAAGTTTTATAGGAAGCAAATTGGGTTGGGAAACCTAGGCGCAGTTGATTCTCTAGGCAATGGGGCAGCCAGTTCTCTAAATACGGGTAAATTAGAAAACTGCAATACAACATACTTTAATATGAACGACTTATTATGTTATTTGTACATTGTCTAAGTACATTAAAAATAAATTGGCATATAATTGATCATTAAAAGGTAATGTTGCGGGTAACGGCATATCTTCTGTGGGCACTGGTAATGGACTTGGGACACAAGGTCTTGGGGGGAACCAGGGACTTCAATCAACGGGATCCGAAAGCGCACCATTTAACACCCAAGGACAAAATTCAGCAGGTGGGCTTGCTGGATCGGATCCAGGATGTGGACCCGTTGGTGAAGGTTAGCTGTTAAAATATTTCCGAAAGAAATCATGAAATTAAGAACTAACAAAGTTAATAAGCACTGCTAAGCCTAAGGTACACTCTAACTAAAAAATTGAAATAGGTTAAGTTAACATGCCCAAACAAAACATGTAAGAATGTCATGACGCAACACCGGCTATTAACAAGCATGAGTTAAAGAATAATTCAATTTTGTAAACTATTACTGTACGAATTTCGTTGCACATTCCAAAATCCCAACCTTCTAAAATTTTACATATTTTCAAATCCACGAGTGCAAGAATAGCCAAAATTTAATGAAATTTCGATCAGTTCAAAAGAAAAAAGGAATAAACAAATCAGCTTAAACCATCGATATTACAAACGACTTGTACCTCCATTAAATATTTCATGATGCATCAAAGCAAAAAATAAAATTATAAGCAATAACTTAACTTCAAAAATCTTTTTGTTCTACATAAATGTCTACATTAATGGTAAAAATTCAGAATTACCCCAATTACAAATTAACTTAAAGAGTGCGACCAATTGCAAAATACCACAACGAAAAAAATTGAAACACGTGAACATTTTTTATTGATTCTAGGAGCAGGCTCGCCTGGAAGCCAAGGAACTCCTGGCCAAACCGGTAGCGAAGCAATTGAGGCTCAATCTGGTACAGGAGGTTCTCAAGGGAATCCAGGTATTTCCAGCCAAACTGGTAGCGATGGAATAGCAGCCCAATCTGGTATTGGAGGATCTCAAGGAAATCCAGGACCTCCAAGCCAAGCTGGTAACAATGAAACCGCAACCCAATTTGGAACAATAGGATCTCAAGGTGTTCAAGGAACTCCAGGCCAACAAGGCGGTGTAGGTCAGCAAGGCACTGATGGTGGAATTGGACAAAATCCAAGTGGTACCGGAACAACGACTGCACCTGGTAAGAACTCACAACTTGAAAATTCAATGGCACAGCATCAAGGTAGCAACCGATTTGAAAAGTTAGACAACTACGAGAGCCACAAACAAACAAATTTCGTTTTTGCAGACAATTGTCTTCGTCGAGATTTATATAAATTGCAAGTTGAAAAGTTTAAATTCCACTGACTACTCTAAATTGTAAACTATATTTTAAATTTTTCCAGCAATGGTTGTTGGGTGTTTCGTAGAGTTGCTATTGTAATTGCTTGTCGAGCAGTGTCCTAAATTTAGCACATTCCTGATTTTACTAAGTTTTTGGGGTGTTCTTGCTGTTGGTTGTATTATTGAACTTGGTTTTAGTACCCAATAATCATTAGATCTTCCCTAAGTGACAATTAACTAAGAGGCAAAATAAATTTTGACAATGTTTGCAGGAACTCCAGGATCTTCCGGTAGTGGAACTCAGTGCTGTGCATGTCCAGCCTCTCCTGAGAACTCTAGTTCAAATGAGAGGTCGAAGAGAAGTTACTACGGCAAGGCACTTGGACTTCGCAGTATTAGCAACAATGACAAAAGTAACGATGATGGAAGCTGGATCCACCTTCCAGGTGGATTTAAGCTATTTGTCCCAAACTTTAATTTGTTTTAAATACTTGTACCCAATGACCATTTATTAGAATACCTATGACGAATGAATATTCATTATGCACATGAATTTATGATTGTCAATTTTATAGATTACAATGCTTGAAAATATAGATAAAATTGTTGGTTTAAATTTAAAAAATGTTCAATCGTTGTAACAAATAAAATTTTATTATTGTTTTAAAAATGCAATATTTCCGTTTCCAAAATCATTATTTGATGCTGAACCATATTTCCTATTACTGCAATGCCCTTAAGATAATACTCGCAACTCAAACGTCTAGGTATTGCTTGTTAGATGCTACAAAAGTTCTTCTAATTTCTTTCGGTCAATAATTTGTGCTTGCTGTATCAGTTATGCATGTTTCGTGGAAAAAAATGTCAAATTTATTGTTCTATGGAGACTGAGCTTAAATTATCGTTTATACAATATAATAAATAGATGAATAAAATCGCGTAACTAAATTTCAAATAGAAAAACTCATTTGCCTAAGAGCACAGAATTTATCTTGATGATTTAGTAAATTTACTGGATTATGTTTGCATATTATGTAAAATTGCTTGCATACAATTTCGTGCTTAATCGCACATGAGTTGGGATTTCTGACTTCATCAAAAAACTACTGATCAGATGTTGTTGCGACAAAACTGCAATGTTGTTGGTAGAATTAGCTGCAAATTCTCGAATACTGAGTTACAAATTCTGACCTCAGCCACGTCCTTTCTTTATAAAACCTTTTAATTGGAAATATAGTTTGCGGTTTGAAAACTAACGGTAGAATTAACTGCAAATTCAAGAATATAGAAAATAAAATTCTGAGCTCCGTTACTTGCTTTTTTTTACAAAACCTTTAAAATGAAAATGTAGTTCACGGTTTGAACACTGACGGTAGAATTAACTGCAACATTTCGAATACTGAAAATCAAATTCTGAGCTCCGTTACATATTGTTTTTATTAAACCTTTTAATTGAAAATGTAGTTCTTGGTTTGAAAACAAACGGAACAATTAGCTGCAAGTTCTCGAATAGTGAAAGCAAAAATCTGACTTCAGTTACATTATTTCTAAGTAAACTGCTTTAATTGTAAACGTAGTTCACGGTTTGAAAACTAACGGTAGAATAAACTGCAACATTTCGAATACTGAAA
>JAQFXM010001294.1:0-33906 GCA_034693345.1 Entomobrya multifasciata
AAAATAAAATTACATGACATTTATGACAGATGTCCGAGACGTAGTTAGCCCATCATGTCAATTATGCATTGACATATTATGTATGCACTGAATGAATATGATGTTCGTTGTACCATAACTCTGCTTGGGGAAATGTACTTTAAAACAAAAAATATATGCCACCCACTTTACTTTGAATAGTGAGAAAAAGAGATGCCAACTTAAATGTCTCAAACAATTACTGTTACATTGCGTTAAAATTTATTATTAATACTTTGCATGAGCCTGATGGAAATACGTATGTACATTATGTACAGTAGTGCACATAAATCGTATATACATTTCCAGCTATTTATCTTCAAGAAAGTAAACTCAACTGTAACTTTTTTCTTGAAATCATTTTGTCAACAACTTGTCCAGTCTTCCTGGCATGCTCCGCGGCGAACACATAGATATGTGATGGGAGTCTATCGTGGATACATTGCACATCAGCACAAAGAATATTGAACTTGTTTTTTACGACAGGAATGTCAAGATATGACTTTCTCTCGCGAAACAAACAGCTTCGCAATATCAAGCTAAAGATAAGAGGATTACCCTAATATATTACCTAATGTTGTTTGAGGACCCGAAACAACATAATCCGTGTTTCCGGAAACGCATATGAATAAACAAAAGCACGCATCAGTCCGAAATCCCGCCCGCATGTTTGGGCAACTTCTGCCTTTGCATCCTCCACAATAGGTCCAATTACACGCGTATTGCACTGGGCAAAAGAAGTTCTTAACATTTTGCCAATGATTCTGTTCTACATTACACCACTGAAGTACGTGCTTAGCTATAGGAAGACACCTCCACTCTATGATCCTTATGGAGCAAAGCAACACTTAAATTTTGGCAAAATGTTAAGAACTTCTTTTGGTTAGGCTAGTAGTACAGCAGCAAGGCTTTTTTATTGTCTTATACATTATTACAATTTAGGTAAAAGCTTTTTATTTATGGCTTTTGTAGTTTTGACTTGGTTCATTATAGACCAACATTTGAACTTTCTTTAGAAATATAACCAAATAAAAGTATTAACATAAATCGATAACCTCTATTAAGATGTCCGCGAAAAATTTCGCCAAAATTTCTGATGTGGTTTTGGGGGTACATTCTTTACCGTTCCTTAATAAAAATCCAATAACTTCAAAAAATTTGTTGGACGTATGCTTCTGGAAAACAACGAAATGAAGTACAGTCACATACTTTACAAATCCATACATTTACTTTAATGAGCTTACTTCTGCGATATGATTAGTAGCCAGTCGAATCTTTTCAGTAATTTCATCTTGGTGATTAGCCCAATCATTATCAAAATTAATCTTCAAACTGCTTCTTAATTCCTCCCAATTCACGTTTCCCCATCCAATTTTAAATTTATCCCCCAAATAGATATTCATTGTACCAAAACTGATATCTTCAATGTGAAGGCTTGATACTGTTACGTATTTTTTGATTATGTTGACCTCCAACGTGGCAGTACCATTCATATGAAAGTTATCGGTGGAAATTTTTCCCCGACCAGTGCCAATAAACATTCCAGATGGAATGGTCTCAAAACTAAAAGGGCTTGAATCAAGGTAACCCTCGGCAATAAAGTCGGCATATACATCAGCATGACCCAGAGATAGCTCAAAAGAAACGGTCAGCAGAAGAGGATTATATTTAACGTCATAGCGTAACTTATTCAGTCCGTGAGCAATAAGGTTTCTACAAAAATCAAATACAATTTAGTAAATATAAATTGAACAACTTTAATAGACCTAAATTATTTGATGTACCCAATATAGCTTCCTTCTAAAAGCTTAAGAATAGGATAAACGGTTACATTGGCAGCAATTGGTCCTTCTACTTTATATGGATTCGGAAGTTCTATAAGATATTTTAAAATATTTTAAAATGGCTCAAAAATGAAAATTATTAAATTATGTTAGCGTTTTACTGCATAATGTTCCTGTTGCGTTAACTTGCTCCTCTTTTATTGCAGTATTTGCAAGGCAGCCTGCAATAAGGCAGAATACAAGTATGATGATTTTCATAGTTAATGTTTTATGTTTGTCGATATTATTGTTTAGAGGAACAACCACGGTGGACTGGAGTATTTCATAGTACTTGTACCACCTTTATGTACAAAATATTTAGGCAATGTTCTTTTCTCCTTCAGTAATACAAGGAAAAATAAACATTTAATTTGGAATCAGAAGCGACCGAATTTTATTTGTTTAAATTTTTTCCTGCTGTATAAGGAAATGATAAACAATATTTATTCGGGGAGCAGGACATACAAAATAAATTATATGTAAAGAAACCGTACGGGTTTCACGGATGATGTTATAATAATTGTGTACACTCAAGAAATAAGTAAAAATGAAGCTTGTAGTAAATGCATATAATTGGTTACGAATAATCTATCTCTAATTCAATGGCTACGATGGTGAAATAGTGAACGTACAGATTATAAGAGCTGAGATCCATGCATGTCAATTATGTCAAAAGCAGATGTTTTAATCCCGATTGTGATATCCAGTGCATTATGGAGAGATTTAAGATATTCGCCGGATAATTCAAAGAAAATATTGATTTATTATCAATAAAGGAGCTTGTATTCGAGTAAAGTTTCAAGCAAACCAATATATAAAGACTTTAAACAATATTTTAATAATTCTAAGAAAAAATTGAAATCTAATATATGAAATGCAGCGTTATAATTTCGTTTTTTGCATACAAGTTTGTTTAACACGTTACCAAAACGTGATATCCAGAAACACCAACTTTCTTGATAGCATAGAAATTTTCAGCGCACAACATATTTTATGAGATGTGGCTTGGCTCCCACAATCATGAACAAAGCGACTCAAGCGACAAAGGTCGATATTGATAAATCATTTTTTCCTCATCATTCTAAACCTAGGCCAACCATCTAACCTGATTCGTACAATAACATACATACACTCAACGTTTCTTGTCGTACATTATGGATGTTGAATTAAAAATAACTATGTAACCAGTTCTTGTGTCGAAAATAATATAGATTTATTGAAAAGAAAACTTTTACATTATCTTTTTTGTTCAAGTCTGATTTAAATATTATGATAAATTGTACATTGCAACCAATCCTGGAAAAAATACGACTAATAAATTTGTAATTATGTTTGCCATTCGGGTTTCGATTAATTAAAAAACTATTTGTTATTTATTTGAGTCACATTCTTCATCACTCCCACCGAAAAAATAGTCCATAAAATCGTCTATTTTGTATTTCTGCATTAAAACACAAGTAAATTTCAACCTAGTGTGCCAGGTAACCACAACATATATTTATATTGAATTACTTACGTAAAGAAAACAGTTGGTAACCAGTCTTATCTTTTCACTAATAGCTGTCTTGTTGGTAGAAAAGTCTTGATCAAAGTTGCTCTTCAAATTTAGGTTAATATCTTCCCAGTCTACTTGTTTTCCTTCCACGGTAAAATTGGTTCCTAAGTCGATATTCAGTGTCCTAAAACTGACATCTTCAAGGATGAGTTCTGTTAGGCTAAACTTATTTCCGATTAAGTTGAGCCAAACCAAAGCACTACCCTTAATGTGTAAATTGTCAGTAGACAGCCTTCCCAAACCAGAACCACTGAAGTTTCCAGATGGAAAGGTTTCAGCACTCAAGGAATAAGCGTCAAGGTATCCTTCAGTCTTATAGTCCGCAAAGCTATCAGCGTGACTAAGAAAGAATTCGAAAGTTATTTCGAGATTTGACGTGTTCAAGTTTATGGTGAAGTGAAGAGTTGATAGTCCGTTAGCGGTCAGGCTCCTAAGATTTATGCAAATATAAATATCAAAATAAATTAAAATTAATCATTTCGATTAAAATCAAATGATTGCACTTTAATATTACGTGATTTGACTTCCTTCAAGAAGTTTCAAGATTGGATCAGCAGTAAAATTTATAGCTACTGGACCATGTTTTTCAAGAGGGTCAGCCATTGCTATATTTGAGAGTGAAATATTACGTTTTAGCCAATACACAGATAAACAGAAAATATATCTTTATTAAAACTTACGACAAGTTGGTCCATCTCTATTAATTTGGTGTTGTTGCAATGCGATTCCTGAGTAGGCACCTGCGAAAACAAGCAGGATAAGAAGCGCAATCTTCATGATAATTTTTTGTGGTATTCTAGCTTGATTTGGTAAGAAAGACGGCGAAAGGCTGCTGCTTATGGTCAAATTACTTGCCCTTTTTATACTGAGATTTTGCAAGGTAATTTTTGACGAGCTCAATGAGGAAAAACGATACCGAATTTCGGAAAAATACTGGTATAATTGAATAAATAGGTAAAACTCACAACACATATTGCATATGTTTGAACCAAAGCTTATTTTATCAAAAACTTATGCTAATTGATTATTATTACTCAATCAATGGAATTTATAAAGATGAGTTCAATTATTTACGAATGAATAAAAATAAAAATGAATAGCCGAGGAAATTATTTAAAAATTGTCACTTTGCGGATAATTAATACAAAATGGTTTTCCTGAAGGTCCATTTGATGTGATTTATTGACTGATTGACTGAGATTAGTATCTGTCTAGATGGGAAAACATTATTCCAACATTACTGCTTGAGCATATTTTTAAATTTGAGGAACTATAATACTAGCTCATAATGCAACTAAGAGGTGAATCATTAAAAACTCCGACAAAAGATACGTTTTCTATGACCGTTATCTATAGTGATTAAAGAACGTAATTCCTGTTAAATATAATTATGATTTATTAATTTTACAGGGCCAAAGTTTATCCAATTACAACATTACATGCTTAATTGATGATTATTCAGATTTTTTCATTTTTCAAATGCATTACCTGAATATGAATACAATGGGTAAAGAGAATGATGAAATAAATAGTATAATAATTAATGTAGTTTTAAATTTGCATAAACGTACCAGTGCTAAGATTATTTAACAAAAACTGGATCACGGCATAATGGACCTAAAAACTACTGCATACGCAAAGGGGAAGTAAAAAGGTATTCCTGATTGATTAACATTATAATATATTTACATGAACTATTAATTTTACCGCTCAAGATGAGCTGATGTGTGCAATGCAATTTACAAAGATTTTAAAATAATGTTTTTCTAAGTCAACTGAAGTGTTTACCTCATTCGGGTCTTACAGTTAAAAGAAACTACTTGACAAACAATGCACGGCTAAAAGTTAATTTATGTTAGTTTTATACACATTCCAGACTACTTTATATCAAAAATAAATATTGCACAACACATTATCTGCCCAGATAAAAGAGAAATATTAATAAAGGAAAATAAATTTATGATTTGTTATGTTGGCTAACAAAAAAGTGTAATATGGACTTTTTAGATGGAACAAACAAACAAATCTACAATCAAATGAAGACATGTGTATGCTAAAAATTACAAATGGTAGAATATATTGTCATGTACACAATTGAAATATACGGCATTTGTTTCATACAAAAACATCAAAATCAACAAAGTAGTGATAAAATATCACTTTAAATCCGGGACGTTGAAATGAAAAACTATATTTTAACCAAAACATGTTATTCATTTAAATAGTGAATTTTGGTCTTATCTATGCAAGGTCAACATAAGCTTTCATAACCATCTTATCACACCTTGGATGTAATTAAGCTTATTAATTCTTCCTAATACCAACGTTTTACCAGAATTGATTAAAATTGGTGTAAAACGTTTTGCAATTTTTTTCATAACTCTTGACTCCATTCTACTACACCATTGATGACGTTTCCAGGATTTTAGTATCTTATCAGACGTGACCAGAATTTCCCAAGGCATATAACGATAAAACTCTACAGGTATCAGCTGTCCCAGGAACATTAGACTGCTTGGATTTAACCCACACATGATTAATAAAAATGTTACAATACCAATGAAATTGCAGGTTAGATATGCCGCTGTGCGTTGCATCGAATATTTGTATTTTTCCAGAATTGGCTTTGATCATTTTCCACAAAATTTTCTGTAACAGAACACAACATAAATATCTGCATGTGGTTAGTTTTAAAATATTTATGATGAATATAATTTTACTTTACTCACTTCTAATATAGCAAAGGAATATGAGTGCTCCATTGACGGCTAGACAAATATCATTTGAAAACCAGATGATAACAGAACAAAGCCATAGTGATGTTAATGCCCCAGTCCAGTACACCAAAAAGATAATAAATTTACCGTGGCAGCCAGTTTTGTTCAAATAGATGAGTTTTCCCAGAATTAAGACAAGTCAAGTGACGAACAGGAAAGAACTTGTTTTTAATCTTTTCATATGTTAAATTTCATGTGTAAGACTGAAAAATGTGTTGCTCCTGTCGAAAATCAAGGGGGATGGTCCAAGTTTGTAACATACCTTACTGGTAAAATGTACAAGATTGAAAAAAAGTTCGCATAATATTTTCTTTATTTGCTAATAAAAGTTTTCTAGATCATGATCTAAAGCCCGAAGTTCTTTTTGTGTAATAGTATCTAGTAGTCAAGTTCAACTTATTGTCGATTATGTTGATAAAATTGAAATGTTTTGTTCATAGCGAGTTGTTAATATAAATTTGAATGAGAAAACAATTTATTTTTATGCAGGTCAAAAATGGAATTTGTCTTGATTAATAGAATAAATTTGATAAAAAATAATTTCGCTTAAAGGCAACACATTTAGTTGGTTTAGTTTATAAAACAAGTCATGACAAGTCATGAAAATAGGTACGTAGATGAATGTATGTATACGTATCGCGTTTTTCGTTGCATCGAACTGGAAAAATGTGTGGTCGAATCATAAAGTTTAACCAATTTTTCTGAGGAAATTCCGAAGTGTTGTACTCCAAATATTTATTTATAATCATCCAACCTCCATCAACTGTGTTTTATGAGATGAATTGAACTTAAACGCGGGCATATACGAATAAGTTAGTGGTTTTCAGAACTCAGGTTTGTTGTAGTTGCACATAATGGACAGAAAAATTATTCAGCACGTTTTTTAGCTTAGCAGGGAAGTTACATTGTACTCAATGATTGCCATCTTTACGTAAATTACCGTGTGGGATGTGTCCTAATTTGCAATCAATGGTGCTAAACAATTATATAAGTTAGAACTTGAGAATAAGATGTATAAAAAGTGCTCCTTCTAAGTAAACCAAAAAAGTAAACCGATTTATTTTATTAAATTCACGATCAAAGTAGTTTTCGCGGTTTGAAATTTACATAATTTCGTAATAATGAAATCGTAATCGGAATAATTATAAATTGGTCGTTAAGTAAAGAATTGGTCGTTAATTGTATTAAAAATGGCATTTGAATAAAAAAATTCTAATTTCCTTAACTCTTGTAATGCAGTAACTACAAGTAAATTATTTCTAATAGAACTGTTAAGCTTTTTGCCAAAATAAAACTATTTTTCTTTAAATTAAAAAACTATTATCATGACTAAAGCTCAATCAAGTTTCCAACTAATTTAAGGCAGAATTACCTTTTCTAGTAATCATTGAAATTTTTAATAATAATAAAATAAGGGCCTAAACCGAGGTTACGGAATTGGAGCTTATAAATTACAAATTTGAATGAAATGATATGGTAGTTATCATATTACCTGTTCATTGCATTGTGAGCATAAGTTTTAACAACCATCGTAAAATACCTTTGATGTAAATAAACTCATTTGTTCTTCCTAATACCAGCATCTTACCATAACATATTAAAATTGGGGTACAACTTTTCGCAAATCTTTTCATTTCACAACTTTCTCTTCGATTATCCCATTTGTGACGTTTCCAAGATTTCATAACCTTTCCACTTAAAAACCACCTATCCTTACCACACCTTAATATCTGTAACCACTCACTCATAACAGTAGGAATCATAAACAAAATAGGAATTCTTGTCATTAAACTAAGCTGGTTCCAATAAACTGTTAAAATAAATGCAAACAAGGCGGGTACAATAACCATAAAATGATTATGAACCCACAACAATGGGCCGTTCCAACAATTCCAGTTTCTATTTAAAACTTGCAACGATCTATAAACTATCCTTATGTTATAAGCTGTTCGTAAACACTGATTAGTTAAATATTGGTTTTTGGGCTTATCGAGCACTAACTCATGCAAAAATACTTTTAAATTCATTTCATGAATAAGCGGCATTTAAATAGAAAAAGATTGATTAAATAACACTGCCGCCATAACATAGCTATGAAATAATATCACAAGAATACCCCAAGGAACAAGTTGGTAATACTTTTGTGGGATTAGCAATCCAAGAAATATTAGATTGCATGGATTATATGCGCAAACAAGAGCCATAAATATACTACCAACCGTATATAGGGACACAATATATGCCGCTATGAATTCCGTTTGAAATTTGTATCGTTTCCAAAATTTTCCTTTCATATCGTCAATATAGTTCTCTATAAAGCATTCGCGGTTTAGTTTAGTTGGCACATGGTATACTTTGAACGAAAATTTGTGAATATCTTACCAGTGAAATAAAGTAGAAATACAAATGTTCCGTTGACAGCACTGCCAAATTCTCTGGGTAGCCAGACAAGTATTGTGAGGATATCAACAGCAAGCAGCGTTCCTAGCCAGTATACTAGTGTTATATTAAACTTGTTTTTGTCCTTAACTTGGCGCAAGTGTACTAAATATCCAGATATTAAAATAAGCCAGAAAATAAATGAGAAGTGAATTAATTTTAGTTTGATAATCTTTTTGGGCAAATTGGGAAGCTGAAATTTTCTACTGTTTGTGTCAAACAATAACGGAGATGAATTAAGCTTGTAGCAAGCTTTGGCGTTGAAGGAAACAATCGAAAAGAATTGTTTGCTTAGCATTGTGGTGAGGTAGTGGAAAACTCAATACGGAAATGTGGAGAAAGTAGTCTTACTCAAAGCTTAACCTGAGTTGAAGTGGTTTACTTATTTTTCTTATCAATTTTGGCAAAAAATCGTAACTACGGAATTATATTTTTTAAAGGAATTACAAAATATGTTTTGATATTATTTTATTTGAAAATCTAAGATACCTTTTGTATAACTGTTTGTAAACTGTTATAAAACTGTGGCTTCATGTTTTAAATAAACAATCATTATTTTCGTTTATATGCGTATTGGAATGTATAGTTGTTTTAGTTCGTTATGTTGGCCAAAATATTATTTAAAACCACTAATTTAAATTTCTCAATTTTAATTTCGTATTAGTTTTTAAATTGAAGAACATATAACAAACATTGTTAAATAATTTGATTGACAGTGAGCAATTTTGGACTACAATTTTAAGTTTTTAATAGTTTTCAATTTTTGTGTTGTAAGCTTGCAGCTTTGTTTTTCTGAAAACATACTGCTGACCCAATACTTTTATTTCTTATTTTAACTACCGCATAAGGAAGTATTATTTCATGAAGGTTTTACAGATCAGAACAAGTAAAACATACAGATAATAAACAGAATCGAGCATTTTCGCAACATATGTTGGAGTAGACTCAATTTAAGTTTTGTTGCCTTTAAAACTATTTTAATACGGACAAAAGCTTAACGTTATGTCGTAAGTTCAAATAAAAGCCGGATTTAATTTTACTATTAAATTTATCAGTTATTTGGCTAAAATGTAATACTTCATTCTCAAAAATAGCAATTGCTGACCCTTTTTAAAAATAAGGTCCAGTAGCTATACAGGTCGAGATACAATAAAATAATATTTAAATAAATCAAATTTATTACTAGTTTTTTTAAAATCTAAACAAAAAAGTTCTATGTGCCTAATTTTAAGGCTCAAAAAGCATACAACTCTACAATAAAATGAAATTCAGTTTAAAATTACAATGATAATTTAAATAGTCACATTCATAATTGAAACCGACTAAATTCATTATTATAGTAAACCTGATTATATTTTACTATCAGTTAAATGAAATAAAGATATAATATCACTTAAAGTAAAAAAAAAGTTGACACAGAAAAATATTCATTTAACGAGGGACTTCATATCTATTTTTAGACCCCGCATGTAAGGACCAACTGACCAAGTTACTTGAAATATCTCCATACCCATCAACAATAATTCTAATTTTTTGTGTTTTCTAAAAGTCGATTGCAAAGTTATAAAAAACATCAAATGAAAATGTTGCACAATGATTTCATAGATTTTTGAATCTCGAATTCAGAAATCCTAATCTGAAAATAGAAGAAGAGTAGATTAAAATTAGAGTGGAGCAGTATGCATGTGCACCTATATTACTTGCTCTCACTAATCCTTTATCACCGAAATGCACCTTTACCACCTTTACTTCATGCACACACCGTCTCCCTTAAATCTAATCGTGCGATTGAACAGGGTTTAAAATTCCCCTTTTTTGGTATTATCAATGCAAGGTCAGCATAAGCTTTAACAACCATCTTATCACACCTTTGATATAATTAAACTCATTAATTCTTCCTAATACCAATGTTTTACCAACATTGATTAAAATTGGTGTACAACTTTTAGCAAATTTTTTCATCCCTCTTGATTCCATCCTGTTAGCCCATTGATGACGTTTCCAGGATTTTAAAATCTTTACAGATAAAAACCATCTATACTTACCACAACGTAATACACATAACCAATTACCCATAACTATGAAATTAATTAGCATAATTGGAATTCTAGTCAGTGCGGTAAGCTGATCCCAAAATTCTATTAATATAAATACAAACAGAGCTGGAATAATAACCATGATTTGGTTATGTACCAATAAAAATGGACCATTCCAACTCATCCAATTTTGGTTCAAAACTTGTAACGACCTATATACTAATCTTACGTTATCAGCTGCTCTTAAACGCTGATTGGATATATATTTATTTTCCGGCTTGTCAAGTATTAACTCCGGCAATAGCAAAAACTTAAGGTTGACCTCACTTATAAGTGGTAGTATTATTGTTAAGGATTGATTTAAAACTAATGCTGTAATTATATAAATATGAAACAAAGTTATTAAAATGCCCCAAGGCACAAATTTGTAATGTTCTGGTGGAATTAACTGCCCAAGAAAAATTAAACTGCGGGGATCATAAATGCAAAGACTTGTGAATAGCATTCCAACTATCAAATATGTAGAAATAATATGAGCTGCGGCGAATTCCGTTCCAAATTTGTACATTTTCCACGTTTTCGAATTTTTATTGTCCACAAAGTTTTCTAAGAATTTGACATACTAAGTTAATATACTAAATTTAATTAAATGATAATTTAAATGATGTAACTTACCACTAAAGTAGCGCAAAAACTTAAACGAACCGTTTACTGCACGACAAAAATATTTGTGTTGCCATATTAGCATTGTAAATAGATCAAGACCAAGTAGAAATCCTACCCAGTATACTAATGTAATATAAAATTTGTCATTCGGTCCAGTTCTGTGGAGATGAACTAACAAGCCTAATATTAAAAGAAGCCATGCACTAAATAAAAAGTAATTTGTCTTCAGCTTCACGTAATGTTTGCGGTCTTTTGATAGTTGAAACGTGTCATTCTCTGGGTCAAATGTTAAGGGAGATGAGTTGAATTTATAGCAATATTTGATGTTGAATGATACGAGGGAATAGAATCGTTTGCTGAGCATAGTGAAGAAACCTTGGATGAAATGCTTATAGAAATATTTGATGTGTATCAACAATGGTTTCCAAAAACGTTTGGGGATCTTGAAAGCAAAACCTATTTAATTCATTTTTATATGAACAGCAGTTCTTACGTTTATACGACAAAATTGGTTTTAACTGAACTACGAATTAAGAAAACTAAGCTGTGTTTAAAAGGCAGTTAAAAGGTTTATTTTTCGTTGACGTCCCTAAATCGTTTTCCTGTTTTGATAGTTATTTTGCTGAATATATAACTGTTATATATCTTTAATTTGTTTTTTATGAAAAATCAGCATTTTAAATGGTATTTTCAGAAGCACTACCTATTTGTTTTTTTTCTGGAATTAATTGTTTTCTAGTTGCTGTGTTACTGTTTAGCAGCTTTGTAATCGTACAATTGAAAAATAGCAATTGACTTTATGTTGTAACTTTTATTGTACGTTAATAATAAAAACTCAAATAAACGTCCAAGAAATTGGCAATTACTTAAAAATCAAAATGGGGCGGCTCAAAATCTACAAAACTATTTCAGTACATGTTGGTTTACTCACATATGGAAAATACATCTCTACTGCAATATTCTGTTCAAATCAGACCAGTACTATAGTTAAAGCTTACTTGTGCAAAAAATATAATTTGAGTATTATGTTTTATAAGAGAATAATAGTGACCAGTAAAGTAATCAAACAAATGAATAAAATAATTGGCTGTGTTTAAGACAAGTTAACTTTTGTACTACTGCTTGTTAATTATGGAACGTGATCAACATTTGTGCAAAACTGCCGAAGAATAGTGTAAATGCAAACACACATGATAAGCTGACAGTTTTTTCCAATTTATTGATACAAACTCCGACAATTTGAGTAGATAAAATTCCAAATAAAATGTTCTGACAATCTTGTTGGCTGATGTTATCATTTTACAGGTGAATATCAAAACCACTTTTAATACTGCCGTCTATGCTTATATATTTAAAGACTGAAGGTATACACATAGATGTCACATGTATATGCATATTACCAATAAAAAATACAAAAAATATTTCTGATGACGTTCGAAAAGAAATAAGTTCGTTTTTATTAAAGAATAAGAGAAGATATCACAGATAGAGTAGAAAATATGAAAGTTATTTCTAATAACAATGGATCCAATTATAACAAGAGGTTATATTCATCAGTATTTAGAACTCGAATGAAAATTTAGACGATAATTTAATGCTTAGTTTCACAGGGTTCTTCTCCGCCGCCGCCACCACCTCCTGGAAGAAGGGCAATAAGCTCAGCAAGAGTATATTTCTAAAACGATTAAATATACAAAATAATTAATAAACAAACCCATTTAAATAAATTTGCAAATATAAATAACTTTTTAAATTTGACTTACTCCAACAATTCCATTAGCAGCCTGTCTTATCTTTTCAGTAATAGCAGCCTTGTTATCAGCCAAATCCTTATCAAAGTTTGCCTTCAAATTACGGTTAAGCTCTTCAAAGTCAATTTTCTCTCCTCCAATTGTTACGTTATCTCCCAAGTCCACGGTGATTGCTCTGAAGCTGATATCTTCCAAATTAAGATTGTTTACGGACACCTTGTTTCCGATAATGTTAATGAAAAGAGAGGCACGTCCCTTAATGTGTAAATCATCAGCAGAGATTTGTCCTAAACCAGAACCGGTAAAGTTTCCAGATGGGATGGTTTCTGGACGGAAGGGACGAGCGTCAAGGTATCCTTCAGCGGTAAAGGTACCATGACCATGAGTATGGGGAATTGTAACTTCGAATGTTGCTGTAAGGAGAAGTACGTTAATGTTGATGTTGTAGGTAAGACTTGATAGTCCATTGGCTACAAGGTTGCTATAATAAATAAAGTAGAAATTTTTATTAGATATTTTGGTAAATCGATAGTTTTTTCGAAGGAAATAGTGGTTTTTGAATACTTACGTAATTTGGCTGCCTTCAAGAAGCTGAGCAAGGGGATGAACTGTAACGTTAATGGGTAGAGGGCCATCTCGTTCAAGTGGATCTTCAATTGCTGGAAATTCGAAATTTATTAAATATGTGTAAATATTTAACGTTTTAGCTTAGGTGACAATTAAAAAATGTTTGGAATATTTTTTTGGAAACTTACGACATGCTGGGCCTTCAGCAAAAACCTCTTGCTGTTGCACTGCGGGACCTGCAAAGGCGCCTGCAACAAGACAAAGGGTAAGAATAATGATCTTCATGATTTATTTTTTGGGAGTTTTTTGGGCTGCTTATGGAAGAATGGACAGTGGTGGACTGATGTTGATTTTTGAGATTTGCAAAGTTTTTATACTGAATTATTTCAATGTCAAGTGTAGTCCATAAATGGAAATACGTGGGTATGAAAACAACTTGACATTTGAGAAGGAAACAGTTGTGGTTGATGTAAATTGGGAAATAACAAATCGTATTTGAGATTGACACCTGGGTTGTCAGATTAAGTATTGGTGATTGATGGATTACACTGTCGTAATAAAAATTATGAAATTCCAGTGGTGTAATACCTTGGCCTTTTTGTTTACAAGCTTGGTATAATTAATGCAGGTGAACATTTACATTTGTAGTTGTTTATCTTGACAAATTATAAATTGATTATGGGGAAGTATCAAAGTTTCCAACTTATCAGTTTGTGTATTTTGAGGTAACTCGAAGTATAATATGTCAATTGTTCAGACGGGAACTTCCCTGAAGTCTTATATGGCTTATCTGAATATTTCATGATCGTACGATCCAAAATGATGAATGGGTTTTCAACATAGTGTACTTTATGATCAAGTAATGTTATTATCATGATTGGTTAATGAAATGATGTTTTTTTCGGACGTACGGCAAAATATCATATGCTTTTATATTTTTAATGTTTTTAAAGTGTAATAATATAAAATTTTATTGGAACATATCAATTTATATTAAGAATTTAGTTTACACGTTTGAACAACTATATATCAAATATAATTTAGCAATAGCAAAAAAACTGTTTATCATTTCATGTTACAAGGAAAGTTTTAATGAGTTACGAATGTATCAATATTATTATCAAACATTTCGATACGTTTTCATTACAAGATGTAAATGCGTAGTCGAATGCCCTTCACTGATAAATATTCCATTGCTTCCGTTTGCATGTTATCGCTGTACTGTTGAGATAGAACTTTTGTATTGAAGTGTCAGGTAAAAATCCACAATTTCATTGTAAAATAAGTAGATTTTCTCCGTTCGACATGAACATAATTACCATGATTAGCATAACAGTCCACAAGATGTTTTAGTCTGCTAGAGGAAGAATGACTCAACTAAAAGAAATAGTTTTTTCGGACAAATGGATATGCATGACTATAAATTTGAGGAATCTTTTGGATAAGTTTACATTCGTTATGTTTTGATAAACAAGGAAAACATTAACAGTAAAGTGTATTGAATTCGTATGCTTGTTTATGCGTATAAGGTTAAGAACAAATAAAAATCACACATTTTCTTTACTAAATTGGAATCTTGTTTATGTATCAATGGGGATTAGTGATAATTTTAAAATCTTACTACGCATGACTCCCCAAAAAGTAAGTAATTTTTTGATTGCCAAGTCCAAAAAGCGATGAGTTATGGTTTTGTAACGGAAATGTGAAAAATATGCAAATAAAAGCTTTCCTTAGTTTATTACGTTCTATTTGACATGATATATCTGAAAACACAGATCCTTCACCCACCCGATTTTATATGGTTCTTGACAGATTGGATTTAATTAGGTGTAGTAATAATTAAAGTGACTTTAGATGAGATTTAAATACAATATCGTGTAAGCAGTGCATTTTTAACATAGATATGAATGGATATTTTGATGTTATAACTTGATAATAATTAATGAAGACGCATCGCAACTTCACAGGCATACATAATGTGTTTAACGAATAAAAATTATCCTAATTTTCAATAATATTACTACACTCAAAGATGTGCTATGTGCCCAAATCACATTTGAAGTTCGAACATTACCAGATAAGCACGTATAAGTATTACTTATCTGTATAATATAATATTTATTAAGCCAACTCTGCGTTGCATTGTAAGGCAATTTTCGCATTTAGAAAGTCACCTGAAAAAGACAAATTCATTATTCTCAACTATTTTAATTTAAGCATATACAATTTTTTAGCTATGAATATAACATACCGTCTTGTATGTTATAGCTGTTCAGGGTTCTTTCATCCCGTAGTTTTTTTTGATTTGTAATACAAAACTACAGATTCACATTCCTGATCCAAGAGTTTCATGAGCTTGCATCTTAACTTCTTAACGGTCCATAAGTTGTGAGCATATATTTTGTAAGTCCCTCCAATATGAAGACTTATGTTTATGCAAAGCTGAGATTCCGCTTTACAATTATTTATTGAAGAAAATGAATAACAATTTGTATTAATATTTGTCATATGAACAACATGTAGTTAAACAAGCTTTATGACCATCTATGTATTTATTTTACGGCAATAGCTAACCTTCTGTAGACGTTTCTGGAACTCTTTTCAAACTCTCAAGTCTGTTTTCAATTTCAGCGATTGCATTACTGAATTCTTGACAATTTCTCAGGACAATACTTTCAATGAATTCAGGATTAGCTGTAGTTGAGTCTGTGAAACATGAAAAATAGTTATGTTATTGGATCACATATTCAGTATAAAATTATGTACGAACATGTAGTAAATGAATTATTTTCATCATAAAAAAGGAGGTATATTCCATGTCACACGTTTGACTTTAATTTAATTACTTACATGATTCATGTTCTGTAGAAGGATCCAGGATAATTTTACTTCCAGAAATACTTTTACAGGTACCTTCGACACCCCATAAAGCAATATTTTCAGCGATCTTCGGATTGGCTATAGTTGAGTCTAAGATAAGACAAAAGTTTAAAATTTAATTTTAAAATTTTGGAGCATGGTCTCATTTATAATTATAGAAATACGTGTCACCTCTAATTTCTCCAATGACGTTTTCTAGTTGTTGATGAAACCTCTTTCGAATCTGTTCGATATAACCAATAGGAACTCTGTACCCTTGAAAAATCTGTGTGACTTGATGGCTAATAAATTGATTAGTGGCTTCATAAAGGTCTAGGTTACATTGTGCAAAGGCTTTACTACTTTTTTCACTGTAAGTAAGAATATGTTCTCTAAATATGCTATCAGTCTCCTCATAATATTTTTGGTTGTATTTTGATTTCGAATTCTCGACAGCAGAGTCAAGAACTGGTATATTTATTTCTTGTTGGATTTTATGTTGTATCCAAACATTATGCGGTTCAGCCATGAGTTCTTCATTTAAAAATGAAGTTAATGCGTTTTTGTATAGCGCCACATGTTTGTCGACTTCTGCTGTAATTTGTATTTTAGCGTTGTCCTTATTCTTAAGATTTTGAATCGCTAAATTTTCGAATAATTTGTCAACTTCCTGTTGAAATTCTTCACAAATTTTGCCTTCTGATATTTTATCTTCTTCAAATGGAATTTCTTTTCGGAAGCTTTCTAAAACTGTTGCCATCATTTGTACCATTTTCTGGTGAAACATGTCATTTTCATAAAATTCTGTCTGGTTTTCCCCAAATAAAAGAGGAAACTCCTCAGAAATATGACTTTCAAGGTTTTCTAGTACATCTGTCTTTATTTCACTAAGTATACCAGCTTTCTTGAAATTGTTAACTTCTTCTATCCAACTTTGTTCTGATATTAAATCTAATATTGCTTGGTTTTTTAGAACAGAAATTTCGTCATCGCTTAGGTTATACTTTAGTCCCTTCTGCTCGATATTTTGAGTGACTTGATCACAAGTCTGAAGATGAGCGCTTTCGAGCCTTAGTACTGTGAGATATGAATATCCACGAAACTGTTTTCGATAGTTTAATCTACAGTTTTCAAGACAACTCTCTAAAATAAATTTTTGTGCTGGTAATTGTGAAGATGTGATACATTTTGGTGGTTTTTCACCAAATATGACATCTACGGTGTGGAGAAACTTAAGAACGTCCGTTTCCCTTTTATGATCAGCGGTTTGCAGTAGTTCAATGTCATTTTTTGGGTCGCCAAAAAATATCTTTTGCACAACTGGGTAATATTTATCTAGGTAGTATTCCTGTAATTTTGTTAAATCCCTTAAAATAAAACCTTCTGGAACTTTCTCCAGTGTTAAAGCCATTTTGCTGTATATTACAGGGCCGTGATGAAGATTCGATTTGAAAAATTACTTGACGAAAATCTAATATTTAGTTTGTCAAATATATTGTGCTGTATGAATTAAAATTGTGCTTCTAAATATTTAAATTTCTTCTGACTTTTAAATAAGTTGATCTTTAACGGCAGATAAACTTAAAATGAAAACATTATAATGCTACAGATGTGGATGAGCCAATTCTGAGTACATTCTTGTTCACCTAACTTCGTTTGCAGTTTGAATT
Source organism: Entomobrya multifasciata (assembly GCA_034693345.1). Lineage (NCBI taxonomy): Eukaryota > Metazoa > Arthropoda > Collembola > Entomobryomorpha > Entomobryidae > Entomobrya > Entomobrya multifasciata. The sequence goes on from JAQFXM010001294.1 coordinate 18,162, forward strand.
CTGACAAATCACTATTACCTATGCATGCATTGATCATGTGAGCAACAGACAAGTCAAGCAACGTGAACAAATTTTGTCATGAATTAATATAGAACTTGCATTCATACATATATCTACTTCTGCTTTTGAATATAATACAAATTTGGTTTTATTATTCTATAATCAATTACGTTTGCATTCTATTACTGCTAACTAATCAAAAGTGCATAAAAGTAGTTCCAGATGGTTTTCGTCTGATCAAAATTACATATGGACAAATTTTTATGAAGACACACAAGTATTTTCATTTTGAGTTTAGAGTACCTGGCCAACTGTTTGGAATAAAATCCTGGTTTTTGGTGCATTTATATGTACAAATTGTATACAATTTAGAACTTATAACTATATAGTGTCGGTCAATGTAGTTTCACACACTTTGTATATTTATTACATCTTATCTTTCTGGATACTAAATCGTGTTTAATTATGTGATGACTCAAATGATGATGATTTAAAAGTACGAATGCATTGATATCTCTGTCATTACTCACCGTAATTCATATTTGACGTTATATAAGGTACATATTTATATGTTGGATATCAAAATTTACAATTGGAGATAATTGAGAATCAAAAAACCAAAAAATTACGCTTTATATCTGATTAAATAAACACTACGGTATAAATTATATTTCTGCCAATACACACTTACACCTGTAAGCAATATATTTCTTAGGCAACACTCAACATTGATCTGATACTCTTTTACAACTATAACTTTACATAATTTAATTTACGAATTATTAAATTCATGCTGTCTTGTTTTTTTATGAAAAATGTCAGGCATTTGTTGTTTCACAATTTTAACTTAAGTACTGAAAATAAATTAGAAATCATGGAGATTTTTGTCGTCATAACGCACTGTTTTTTATTGAATACACCGTTGTGCCATTATAGCGCTTGTAAATATTTGGTAACAAATTTTTTCAAATTATAAATTATTTAAATATGAATATTACCAATTACGTATAACACTCATAGTGCTAGTACAGTTTTGCTAGTACATTTTGCGGCTTACCAAAAATAAGTTAGCTAGAAACATGTAATTTTTATGCCACATTAAAAAAGAATATACGCATGAAAGGAATAAATAAGGGAAAAGCTTTTCGGTCACTGCGAAAAAGATCTGTGTTTCCTGCATATCATTTAGTAGCGTACCTGCGGTCACGCAGGACCTGTAATTCTTTATGCAGTGAAAAATAATTTCTTTCTTCTCCCATGTCATAATTATTTACAAACAAACTATCTTTTATTAAAACACACCAACCATTCAGGTTTCAATTTAATTTCTTTTAAATGCTTTACTTATTCTTTTTGGACGACCAGGTCCTCGTTTGATGCCTAAACCTCCAGTAGCAGCCTTGGCAGGCAAAATATATGTGTCAGGAAGTGATGCTATACCTATGGAATGCATGCATATATACTTCTTTAAAAAATCTGAGCAGGTGTACTTAAAATCGGGCACATGTGATGCATCAAAAAAACCAATTCATTTAATTCGATATTCAAATACTTTTAAATGAATCATTTTATTTGTTATTCGACAATCATTAGTACTGATGTACTGATTCAGTACATCAGTACTACTGATCAGTACTTCAGTTCAGTACAGCATGCCATTTTGTGCTTAGCTATAGAAAGGTTGTGCGTAAATGATCATAATCTTGTATAAAAATGATATTATTTCTCCGATATTATTGTCGTATGCGTCTAAACTTTTATAAACTCATTGTGCTGAATGTGTGCTAGCTTACGTTTTTCATGTGTTTTTTTTACTTTTTTAATTGTCAGTAACATATATTTAGCAAGGGTAAACTATTTTTTACATGTCACATGTAGAATATTTATCTTAAATTAAATAGTTGTTCGTCTGCACCAAAGTCAAATGTACGGTGATTGTCATGACCAAGCCCATTAAATTTGTCGAAACAACGAAGATATTATTTTTGCAACATATTTTTAACTTTTCAATGACACTACTTTCCATATACACAGTAGTTTGATTTTTAAAATGGGTGACTGGTCGATTCATAGTTATAGTAAAATGTGTGATTGCTTAATTTGTGCTGAAATATTTGAACGCTTGAGCTGTACTTAAATGTTAGACTGCTTGAGCGCTACTGGAATGCGAGGAAGCATCCAACATGTTAAAATACATTTACATACCTTTAACCTTATTTAACACTCAAAATACTCAACAAATAAAGAATTATATTTCACTGCATAAAGAATTACAGGTCCTGCGTGACCGCAGGTACGCTACTAAATGATATGCAGGAAGCTCGAATCCACTGTGCAGCGGCGAGAAATTCTATGCCAATAAATAATGTTCAAAAAGTTTAGCATCTTCATTTTTTTAATAGTTGCATGTACGATAACTGCATCTATAAACATTTTTAAAACGTCCATGATGTATCTTGGAAAAGGTCAGTCTGTATTAGATTTGACATAAAATCCCTCTGAATTATTTAGATTGGTCTGAATGATTTCCAAGAGAATTCGGGGAAATGTTAGCATTTATAAAGTCACCTAAAATAAACATAATCGGACAAAATATTTTAATTGAACAAACTTGATTTCTCAAACTATAAAATTTTAATGTAGCATACCATCTTGTATTTTATAAGTTTGCAATGTTTTGTCATCCTGTAGTTTCTTGGCTTTGTAGTACAAAGACATAGACCCACATTCAGTTCCCATGCATTTCATAAATTTTTGTCGCAACATTCCAACAGTCCATAAGTTGTAGGCATTTATTTTGTGAGTCGCTCCAGTAAGAAGACGGATGTTGACGCATAGCAAAGCTGCCACTTTACCGTCATCTATTAAAATACGACAAATATTCAAGTTTTCATAAACATCTGATATTAAAATTAAAATTTCTGAAATTTTAGTTTTACGGCAATTATATATGTAATTTACCTTCACTATGGTTTCCTGTATTTCTGTTAGTTTTATTTGCAATTGTGGTCATAATCTTACTGCCACCTCCGACATTGTGTAAAGCAATATTTTCAGCGACTTCGGGGTTGGCTATAGTTGAATCTAGCAATGTGACAATATAATTTGTGTTATTTAACTTTAGCGCATATTCTCATTGAATATTATATCAATAAGTACTACCTCTAATTTCTTCAATGACGTTCTCTATTTGTTCATTAAAACTCTTTCGAAGTTGATCGATATAACAAGTGGGAACTTTGTGTGTTTGAAATATTTGTGTGATTTCTTCACCAACAAATACATCAGTGGATGTACAAAGATTTTGATAACATTCTGATATGGCCTGGTTGCTGCTTTCACTGTACTTCCGAACGTGTTATTGAAAAATTTGGTCGGTTTCCTCAAAATACTGTTGGGAACATCTTGATCTCAAATCATCGGCATCAGAGTCAATAACTGGTATATGTAAATCTTGGAGGGTTTCGTGTTGTAACCGAATATTGTAGGGTTCCGCCAAAGGTTCTAGATTAAAAAATGAAGTCAGTAGATTAGTATATTTTTCTACGGATATGTCGATTTCCGCTGTCATCAATCTTTTAGCGTTATATTTGTTCCTAAGGTTTTTGAAAGCTAAATTTTCCAAGACTTTGTCCACTTTCTGTTGAAATTCTTCACACATTTTGAATTCTGTGTCGTTGTCTTCCTTAAGGGGAATTTGTTTTCGGAAGCTTTGTAAGACGGTTGTCATGACATCTGTCACTTTCTTTCGGAAAACCACCTTATCATAAAATTCGGTCTGATTTTCTCCTATCAAATAGGGAAACTCCCCCAAAATTAATGAATTTAGCGTTTCCAAGATTTCTTTCTTAATTTCATCCAATATGCAATTCTTCTTAAAGTTGTTAATTTCATCAACCCACTTAGATTCTGTCATCAAATGTGAAATAACTGTGCCTATCAAAACAGTTGTATCGTTGACATTTAAATTATAAATTAGTGCATTCTGCTCGATACACTGAACTGCTTCATCTCTGAAAAGAGTATGAGCTTTTTCTAGACCAATTATTGTAAGGTACGAATATCCTCGAAATTGTTTCCGATAGTTCAGTCGACATCTTGCAAGACAAGTTTCTAAAACGATATCTTGTCTTGGTAAGCATAATGGGATGGTCGATTTTGAAAGGTTCTCACAAAATATGGTATTATTAGTGTGTAGAATATTGACAACATTGGCACTAATTTTATGGTGACTTGTTTTTACTAGTTCAAAATCACTATCTGGTTCAACAAACAATATTTTTTGCAGAACTGGAAAATATTTTTGTACATTTTCTTGCTGCAATTTTGTTAAATCACTATAACTGATCAGGTCTGGCATACGTTCTTGTGATGAAGCCATTTTTTGCATTTAAACTGTAAATATTTTATAAAAAAGCAATCTTTTCAACGATTTTTGGTTAGAACTTAATATTTTATTTGTAAAATAAATGAAAACACAATTATTACAGTCTTTACAAGCTTGATTCACCATCGGCGTTTCAATTAAACTTTACTTTTTACACTAAACAAGCGTAAAAATCTACCGTAAAGTAAGAGACAATGGGTAATACGTATTTAATCAGTTCGTTTCGTTTTCACTCAAGAAAATGACAAACACTTTAAGGCTGCATGCATCGAACATGTGAGCAGCAGATCACTACATGATTAAACGTATTTTTTGTCAAAAATAGAGAGCAGAACTAGCACTCATATTATTAACTTGTGCTTCTGAATATTATATTCATTTCGTTACATTACACCATACTACCTTATTTATATCACTAACATGTTTACAGAATAAACGTAATACAAATATAGATGTTGTATCAACAGTAAGATTGAGTTCAATGATACCAAAAATTACACAGAGAGACAGCCAGGACAAATAACCAATAAATAAGCTTTACATTTAGTCAACAGAATAACATGACCCGTTTTTACGTAGATGTGCAAATACCTACCTTTAAAACTGCACATTACATTTGTAAGTCATAAGTCAAAGTTTTAATGCACTAGATTTTGTATTTCTCATGAAAGCTATGAGTATCACTCAAGCACTAGAATATAATCTCACATACATTGACAGACAGCATCAAATAATCAAATATATTTGCGAGTTTACACACTAGCTAATGTACTTTACAAATGATATAACTCTTGGTATTGTTACTTTATGTCAATACTACGCATCGTATAGGTATGGTAATGTATAGTTTTTCCTTAACAGACTATCACATATTTCCCTATGTAGTCCAGTTTTATTTGCAAATGTTAAGTTTTATGGTTGGTGTTTACATATAATATACTTATATCCGTATAAATATGAAGAGCAAAGTAGTCCACATAGTTAACTGTAGTTAATACTATAGAATAGGAATAAAATAACTATAATAAAGTTTCATTCACAAAAATAATTTCATGCATTTCAAATTTATGTGACAACTTATGTCAAGTTATTATCAATTTTCAAATCAAATTACACAATAAGTTTTAAAATATTTCGAAGTAATTACAATTTAATTTGTACATTTAATTATTGCGAGAATGGAATTAAAGGTGAAGATTTCCAATACTTTTAAAATAGATGCTTGTTATTTACTATAAATTGACATTACATTTGTACTTGTACTTATTTATAAGTTTGTAGACGCTTTTCACTTTTGATAAAGTTGTAAAATGTTTAAATAAAGTTGGACACATTCTTGTGTATTCTAATTTAAGAAATTAGCTACGCATTAAAATTTTATTTACAAATCATGTACCAAATTTGTACTAGAGGCTAATTAAAAATTAGTTCTAGTTGTTAGTTGCAGGTTGCAGTCATGTTGGCTGGATTGGTTTTACTAATTGTTTTAGTCTAATGGTCCTCAGAACTCGGAATGAATTGCTTTTAAATATTTGCTATCAAGAAGTCACCTAAAATAAAATTAAAGTTGTCTATAGGATTTGTACTACTATTATTTATCCAAATATGTATATTTAACATTATATTGTAATCATACCATCGTTTATATTGTAGCTCTGCAAAGTATTTTCATCCCTTAGTTTAGTACACTTATGATAAAACGAGCCTTTTACTACATGCCCTATTTCCATACTTTTCATAAGCATTTGACGTAACATTTTCACAGTCCAGATGTTAAATACTTCTATTTTGTATGTCTTTCCACTAAATAGACGAATATTAACATTTAACAACTTTGGATGATCTCCTTTTTCATTTTCGGCACCTGTCTTGTTCTCGTTCCACGAATTTTCGGCTTTGAAATTTTGTCGTACCAAAGTAGTAACTTTGTCAACAACTTTAGGATTTGCCGTAGAGACTTCTTCAATAAAAATCAAGCCTAAAGTTAATTTCGGGCTAATATAAAACGATTGTAGCATTAAACGTCATTCAAGTACCTTTAAACTGTACAACAACCTTTTCTAGTTGCTCATTGAAGGTTTGCCGAATACGTTGGAGGTTGGCCATTGGAAAATTACGCTTTTGAAAAATCTCAGCAACTTTATTTCCAACAAATCGATTAGTAGCTTCAAAGAGCTCTTGATAGCTGCTGTCTAAAAATTCCTTGGTGCTTTTAACATGTTCAGTAATCCGTTCCTCAAAAATTCGATCAGTTTCCTTATAATATTTTTGCAGGTATTCAGCTCTAAAATCTTCAAATGTAGGTCCCAGAGTTTTTAAATTTGGGATATGTAATTCTTGTGTTGATTTGTGTTGTGTCCGAATATTTATTTCGGCAGCAAGATGTTCTATTTTTAGAAATTTACCAATCGTATGGGTATACTTTGCACTGAACTATTCACCGACATGTCCATACATTTTTCAGTTTTCATCTTATTGGAGATGTTTAAAATTAACAAAATATGAACAATTTCAACTACTTTATTATCAAATTCTTTCAGTATTTTATATCCTGAACCTCTATCTTCCTCATATGGAATTAGTTTTTTGAAGCTTTCAGAAGCAAAAATCCTTAACTTCTGTGTTTTCTGACGAAATGTCACTTTATCGTAAAATTTATCAAATGTTTCATTGACCAAAAACGGTAACTCTTCATTTATAAGTGTGTTAAGGCTTTCAAGAATGTTTCCCTTTATTTCACCAAGCACTTTATTTTTCTTGAATGTGTTGACTTTGCTTATCCAGTCGACTTCAGTGCGTAGGAGTGATGATACTTTGTCTTTGAGAAGGGCTTCATGTGCTTTAGTTAACCCAAATTGTAAACAGATTTCTCGAATATTGGAATACGCCGAACTTGTACCAAAAAACGACGAGTTTCTGGACTCTACCACTGTTAAATATGAGTATTCATGAAACATATTTCGATAATATAGTCTAAAACTATTAACAGAACTTTCAATGATAAACCGACTTCTAGGTTGATTTTCTGAAAGGATTGGTGGTGGTAGGTTTTCACCAAATATTATTTCCACCATATGCAGAAATTTGATAATATCATAATTAAATTCTAGATCAGCTGTTTTTGGTGGTCTTGCTTCTGAATCAGGCAGAAACAGCTTTTCAACAACTGCATAATATTTATGAACGATTTCCTGTTGAAGTTTATTCAAATCACGCAGCTTGATGTTTATTACGCCGCTGAAAGTGAAGCGTCAGCAAGTATTGACTTTATCATGTTTGTCTGTCCGTCTGTCGCCACGATAACTCAAGAACGCGTTGACCGATTTTGTTCAAATTCGGTACGAGGGTCACTATGGTCAAGGGCAAGAACCCTATTGATTTTCAGCCCCCGGGGTCAACCTCCAAGGTCAAAGATCAAAGTCGAAAATTTTCAACGTATACATAGTGTACATTGTAATAGCTCATTCGAAAGCCCTCGTCGAGTAGATCAAGAACCATTTGTCAGTTTAGGTCAATGTGACCTCGTTGGGTCAGAAATCGGGGTCAAAGTTTGCAATGTTGAAACATATGCCATGTGACATATCGTTCGAAATTCATTTTCGCATTTTTCATTGACAACATCAGTGTTCATCACTGTCATCTGTCGCAATATTATCATCGCAGCGGCGTCATTAAGGTCGCTATTACAGCGGGTTTATTTCAGATCAATAATTTCAAAATACTTAATAGGCGATTTATAATGTATTTTAGTTCTTTTAAATTTGAAGCCTACTAATCTATGAACCTTTTATCCTTCTTCCTTCGTATTATATCATTGCCTTTGTTTACGTACGTTGTTGGGAATCACCAATCTGCTGTACTATTAAATACTATTTTGTAATGTACTTTTATTATTGGTATGTAAGCCCAACTACAAGTCAATTCCCAACACACTTTTCCATTATTGCCTGGTTTTGGTAAGAAGTTCATTTTTGTCTGCCTGGTGGAATTTAAGTTGACAAAGCATTTTGTCAATTTGGTGGTCTTTCTTCACGAAAAGACCGAATTATCCCAGAGAATGTTTCATTGGGTTATTTCGTCGAGGTTTTGCTTTTTTCAGTCCTTCTAAAAATGCAAATTAATTTGGAAAAAGCTTATTTGCAAGACAAAGAGAATTAAGTCCTCATTACTGATTTAAAAATAAGTTTAGCATTTTATACCAGTTATGTTTTTAGAATGGTACAGATGTGGATTATAATTTCCATTTCGATCTCTGTAAAAGAATGCACACTGGGGCTCGAAATTAGAAATCTCTATCCCAATCAAACCACGTTCATGGGGTGCTTTACGATCTGGAAAGTGAGACTTCCTTTCAGGGAACTTTCGTCGTCTCAAAATAGTCATTGCTTCCTTGGCGCTGATGTTTTCATTATCATCAATGTCACTGGCCGTAGCTGGTGCAGGTGTACCACTCATGGATGCAGTTGACTTTTTCTCAGAAGTCCAAGCTCTGCTCTAAAGCGTAAATAAATATATATGATTGTTCCCATTTTGAATGAATTCTTACATAAAAACTACAAAGTATAAAAAGAAATATTTTACTTTTGTTTGACTGGGTTGAGGGGGCAATATAACACCCATGAGGTTTGATGCTCCCAGTGCATAGGCCAAATTCTCCCCAGTTTTTTCAGGATCAGTTGGTTTGGTCAGTAATTTTTCGGGTGGTGGACCTGTTACAATATTACCATTCTGGTCAAGTTTCTTCTCATACTCTTTTGATGCTTCTGGAAATATCAACTCTGTAGTCGCTGTCGAAGTGGTGGCACTAATTCTCTTATTCCACATCATATTTATTTTCTTGCTTTTTGCCTTGCTGATGGATGCCCTCGATGACAGTTTTGAGATATTTGTACTGACAGGGGCACTTGCGAAAGTCTTTGATTTTGAGCTGGCCTTCAGTTTTTTGGCAGAGTTGTCAGTGTTAAAATAGCTATGTTTCGAGTTTTGCAAGGATCTCAAAAATGGGGTCTTGTTCAGTAAAGTCAACTTGTCAAGCTTCGGAAAGGCAATGACCATTTTTGAAGCTTGTTTTTCCAGCTCATTCAGCAAAGAGTGTAGCGCTTTTGAACGATGACCTATTGATTGTTCGCTTCTGTAGTCAGAAAGGAAATTTGAGACAATGAAAGTTGTCATTGTTGATCGATAGCAGATTTAGGAAATATTTTAGTTCATTTTGGAATATGTATTGTACCTGTCCATTTCATCTGTGTCAAAAGTGTCCCTATACTTATTGAGCCGACTTGCAGATCTTAATGGAATCTTCGGAGGTAAGGTCAACTTTTGAGCTTGTTTCATTTCAATATAGCGCTTTGGTGCTTCAAAACTAAACCGGAAAGGTACAGAGTCCCGGTTGCTGCCTGGTAATGCCATTAGCTCCTTGTGATGCGCCAGAAAGTCTGACATAGTTGCCTCATCTTTATTAATATTTAAAAGATTATTTTGTAACTTTTGTAGTTTATACTCCGTCTCACGGAGTTTAAGAATATGTTGTTTAGCTGATAACGCCATTATGAAATTCTTATCAAAGTTTGGACTAATCTATACAAGGAATTTTGGTAGCATTAATTTTTAAAATCATATCAAATTTAATATAAGCATGAATCATCTCTTCGTTTTCACTATCCCATTTTCTTTATTTTTAAACAGGCATTAAATAGGTTTAAGGTAATGTTTCCGTTGACAATTTGATGACTTCTTTTGATTAGATTATGCTGGGTGGAGTTTTGGGGCACCCTGATACTGCTACTCACATCACATCTAAAGAACACTTGAAGTTTGAAGTAAAAATATCAGGTATCATCTATTCAGTTTTAGTACACAAATTTGTTGAACGGGCTCTGGTATGTTTTTGCTTGCATTTATGCATTATGTCGTATGCATTAACTAATTGCATATTTGTACATTTAATCAACATCTACGCTCCAAATGTTTAAAAGATTTATGCAACAGTCATATTTTTTTTTCCTTTGCACAAAGTATAATTATTAACGCTTGTGGGGTAAGCATGTGTATCATTAGCGAGGATATTTTTACGCAAAACAAAAATGAAGTATATTTTGCAGTAGGCTTGTTTTCAAAGACAAGAGTCACTATTCTCAAGTTGAGAACTTTTAATATCACAAACACCTTCTCAGCACTGCATGCAAAACTATGTAATAAAACAAGGGACTGAGTTCATATTGAAAAGTAAAAGTTTTAATTTAATTATTTGGGACCTCTCGTAACAATTTCAGATGACCGAAAGCGTTCACACAGTCGTGCACACTTTCTCAACCCCGTCCCCCTTCTCTGTAACTTTTAATCTAACCCTTAACTTCAAAGGTTGAAGTCCTAAACGACTTAAAGTCATGCACGTGCCGTTTGAGTTTTATGCATTTCACTCAAAAATGACACCAAAGGTTGCTTACTAGTCGGTGAGATTCATGGCCTTGAAGTTTAGTATTTTTTGAAAATCATTTCATTCTTTATGGTGTAATGGTGCTTAAAGTGCATGCTTATGTAATGTCAAAACAAGTGTGCAAATAACATCCAAATTTCCATTGTGTTGAGGTTCCAGAATATTGCTATTCCAGGAAGGTATACCAAAATACTTACGATTTTAAAGGTAGAGTAAAGTTGCCGGAAAACCGATTTGTTAACCAATACATATTTATTTCATTTTAGGGCATGGCAATGGCAATGATCAGAGTTAAGAAATATTATGTGAACTCGAGATACTTCACGGTTTTGTTATGTCTGGCAGCTTCAATTAGTCCTGTTAATACTGATCATCATTATACAAATCATTTAAGTGCCAAAGTTCAAGTTGTTCATCCTTTCCAAGCGATGGTACTCCGTGCAACGGATATAAGTCCTATTGTTTTTTACGGTGAAAACGGACGTGTGCACATGGAATATCGACCGATCTTGCCTAAAGTTCTATTCACTGTAAGTGTCCTCGGAGAACTGATGCGAGGAGTTGGAGCCACAGTTAATGAAGTTCTGCAACGTGCATCTGTTGTATACCCGATACCACAATATGGAGCACTTCCTTCGCCCTTTTATCCCTACGCATATTATAAGGAGTCCTCCTCTTCACCACTATATCAACATTCCTCCATGTCCAATCATCATCCAGAGCAAAGAAGCCGTGACGATAACTCAACTAAACCAATTAATTCAACTAATTCCACTAATTCTACTAATTCGCCGGACAGCAGTGTGCCCACTCCAGTCCAGATAACACTGTCTTCTCAAATTCGTAATAAATACATTCAACCTCCTCCACTTATGGTTTTTACACCTCCATCTAAACCTCAACAAAATGTTCTTGAAGTTATTTCAAAAGCAATTAATGGGGCAAAGTGAGACAACGAAAAGTACAAGTTAAGATTATTACGTAGCTGAAAGCGAAGCGTCAGCAAGTATTGACTTTATCATGTTTGTCTGTCCGTCCGTCTGTCCGTCCGTCTGTCTGTCTGTGAGCACGATATCTCAAGAAAGCGTTGACCGATTTCGCTCAAATTTGGCATGTGGGTCACTATGGTCATAGGCAAGAACCCTATTGATTTTCAGACCCCTAGGTCAAACCCCAAGGTCACAGGTCAAAATCGAAATTTTTGTATCGGTCACAGTGTACATAAGAATAACGTAGCTCTCATTGTGTGCATCTCAAATCATGCCACAGCAGGTCAAAGTGACACTGACAGATTATCAATCCTGCTCATGTGTCGCAATGTAAAATTGAACGCGCAAACTAACTTGATGAATATTTACAACGTCACTTGCAATGTTCTATTTAATTCAAGCGCGCATTGAATCATATTCAACTTCAGTTCCACTTATGAATTGTTTTGAGCGAACAAAAACTATTTTAATGTAACACGCCGTCTTGATGGACTTCTGTTTTTTACGTATTATTACCGAAAGCAAATGTTTCTTACGTAATTTAATTTGGCTTCATAAAACGTTGACGAGCTTGTGAAGTTTTCCAATCATTTTAATTTAAAGTTTTAATTGTAATTTTAAACTTTCCATCATGCCACGCACTAAGAAAAAAAGTGCAAAGACACGAAGAAACCAAACGCGAGAATTGATGGCAGTGCAAAGAACTGACAAGGAATATAGAAAGCGGGAACAGGCGAAAGATACAAATGCTCACAGAACTGCTCGAGAGGACCCTGAATTTCGTACACTGGAGAGAACACGTGATGCAACCTCACACAGAACTGCTCGAGAAGACCCTGAGTTTCGTACACCGGAAAAACAACGTGATGCAGCCTCACACAGAACTGCTCGAGAAGACCCTGAATATCGTTCACAGGAGCAAACCCGTAACACCGAATCCCACAGAACTGCTCGAGAGGACCCTGAATTTCGGACGCCAGAAAAAGGACGTGATGCAGCCTCACACCGAACTGCTCGACAGGACCCTGAATTTCGTACACCGGAGAGAGAACGTGATGCAGCTTCACACAGAAGTGCTCGAAGGAACCCTGAATACCGTTCAAATGAGCAAGCTCAAAATACTGCGTCACACAGAACTGCTCGAGAGGACCCTGAATTTCGTACACCAGAAAGGCAACGTGATGCTGCTTTTCACCGAACTGCTCGAGAGAACCCTGAGTTTCGTACACCAGAAAGGCAACGTGATGTTGCTTTTCACCGAAACATGCGTAAAAACCCTGTGAAACGTGCAGCTGAATACGCCAATATTGCAACACAACAAACCAAACGACGTCACAATCGGCCTTATGAAGAACTTTTACAGGAATTCAAAAACGACATAAGGGATCAACCAGTTTATATTTGTGTGTGCTGTGGGCGCACGCTTTACAAGTACCAAGTCTACAAAATTAAGGAACAAACTCTTCATCTAAAACTTTCGCAAGAATTATTACAAAGCGTATTGTGTCATCAACCTTCCTTCAGTCCCGACAAGAAAGCTATATTTTGTTCAACATGCAAAGCCACAGTTTACAAAGGGAAAGTTCCACGGTTATGTCTATCGAACGGATTTGAATTTCCTGAAATTCCAAATGAGCTGAAGGTAATTTGCTCGCACAAAATTTCATGCATAAAACAAATGATGATACAAATTTCTATATTTGTAATTCTTTTATTTACGAAATAAATTTTCACGCACAAAATTTATATTTCAGGAGCTGAGTGAATTGGAAGAACGACTTGTGGCTGCCAGGATGCCATTCATGCAGATTAGACCGTTGACGTACGATGGCCAGCTTCATCTTCGAGGATCCATCGTTAATGTAGAAACGGATTTGAACATAGTAGCTGACGCCATTCCTAGAAGTTTAGATGAAACTGCAACAGTGCAAGTCAAATTTATGCGACGCCAAGTTTATCAACGACCAGTGTATCATGAGAACATTCGGCCTTACATCGTGAATAGAGCAGGAGCCTACTTAGTTCAAACTGAATTGTACAGAGATCTAGAAATTGGACTATCCACAACATGGAGTAATAGTCAACCTGGTAAATACAATGAACGTTTACTACTATGTAGTTTTATTTATTTAATTAAAATGTGAGCGTACAAACGATTTAATTATTTTACAGGCACAACAATACCATTCGTCACATCACGCGAAGAAAATCAAAATGACGAAGAAAACAATGATGAAAATTCCTTGCAAAATGACGGAGAGCATGAAGGTGAAATTTTGAACGTACAAATATGAAACCTTAATTAAAACACTTCTTAATAACATAACGTACAATTTCTTGTTTAGAAGTATCCAATATAATTGGGGCAGAGGATACACTGGTTTACAATCAAGTGGATCATTCAATCGATCCCATCACAATTCCAGTGGAACCCAGTAAAAGTGCGGATCAACAGAATACAGGAATTCAAATTGCCCCAGCCGAAGGAAACAGGCCTATTCCTCTTCACTTAGACCAATACGCTGAAGAACTATCTTTCCCTAAAATCTACTGCGGAATTAAAAGGAAATTTAAAGAAAATGTAAAAATTACGTACACCGACATAATCAAATCCGAATTGCTGCGCCACGACCCCCGTGCCTGCGTACCCACAAAAGTCCTCTATTCATTCAAAAAGGCATTTAATGAAAGAGTTCGCTCCGGAATATCTATTTATCTTCGAAAGGGAAAAGGAAAGCGGAATTTTATGGCTTCTCAGGTTAAGCGCGCCGACTTTGTAAAAAATATAATCAAGAACGACGAAGGTTATGCCGTCTGGAAAAACTTGAGGTCATCCCCTTCGTATTGGGCAGCCAAATGTAAAAAAGTGGTGGCTATGGTACGTCAGCTTGGACGATGTACATTTTTCATAACTTTGTCAGCAGCGGAAACCAAATGGCCAGAACTACTGACTTACCTTAAAAAGAGATCTGCAAACATAGACATATCCGAAGAAGAAGCAGAACAACTCCCAAGAACCGAGAAAAATGAACTCATACGAAACGATCCAGTTAGCTGCATGCGACATTTCGATCAACGATATCGCTCCTTGAAAAAGAATCTGCTTATGCCTCAAAATGGTAAGAAAATTGTATTTATTTGCACGCACAAACAACAATAAAATGGTTGTAAAATTGCTTTGTTTAATTTTTCTTCTTCACTTTTATAGGAATATTTTCGCCGTACTCACTTACAGACTTCTTCAACAGGCAGGAGTTCCAAATGAGAGGGTCCCCCCATTTACACGGAATTTATTGGATAAAAAACGCACCAATGTACAAAGAAGGCGACGATGAATCAGCAAAAGCATGTGTGGAATTTATCGACCAGTTTATAACTTGCGAAAGATCAGAGGAAGATGATTTGCGGAAATTTATTGCCTACCAACTTCACAAGCACTCTTCAACGTGTCACAAAGGCGTCGGAAAGAAAAAGTGTAGATTCGGATTTCCAAAACCTCCACTGCCACATACAACCATCATAACTCCACTGCTTCAAGATACTTCCCACAAAATTCGTGATAAAGCAAAAGAAAATTACAAAATGATTCAAGACTACCTAAAAACAAAAAGTAACGCAGCAGATGATCCAACATATTTAGAGTTCCTGGCTGAAATAAACTTATCAGAGGGGGAATACTTTGATGGTAATAAATTTGAACGCACAATGAACAATATAAAAAATATTTTATAAGATATTATATTACAATTTAAAACTGTATTTTTTGCAGCAATAAGAAGCTCAACCAGACGAACAACAGTATTTCTTCGAAGAACTGTTCGAGAAGCATTTATGAACCCATACAATCCAAAGCTGCTGTCTGCATGGGGTGCGAATATGGACATACAGTTTGTGCTGGACACATACGCCTGTGCAAAGTATTGTGTGGGGTAT